>JAVTVY010046609.1:0-21955 GCA_036873755.1 Hanleya hanleyi
ATCCACAATATATTCACCATGTGAATGCCTGTTATTGCTACCATAGGAGACTTTGGATATGTGCAAGCCTCCACTGTTGAATACAAGTCGGTAGGTCATAGTGCTTCTTGAGAGAATAAGCATCCTGTTAAGGCTGGCCCAACATTACCTGGCTTGCTGCTCATTAAAAGAGAGTTGGGTACCACGGATAAACCTCCCTATTTGATAGCACTTGCTCAAACCTAGGGTGACTTGTATCCCTGTGCTAATGCACTTGCCAATTGGATGCCCCATCGTGCCTCCCTGGGGATGGGTGGAGTCAATTTCACCAAGACTTGCCCCCTACATATCCCCACCTTGTGCGGCTGTTTTGGCTGAAGGTGTGTGGCATCCAATTGACAAGTGCATAACCTCTTATTCCGGTGACAGCAGTTAACATTAGGAAGCAGTCTTGTCATGGTACATGTAAACATCACTGACATGGGTTTAGGGTTTAGGTTATACCCAGCAAACATATTTTGAAGCATCGCCTCATTAGGATAGTAATTTCTACACTCATTGAATGTTAACAAGCATTCTGAGAACCCCAACATCTTGCCTTGCGGGGTAATTCGCCGAAGGTACAGCAGTATTGAAAGCATACATGTAGAGCAAATATTAAAGTCTGGAATAGGTGATGTGATACAGACAATAATGTCTGGAATAGATTATCTTGTACAGACAATAACATCAGTCCCATGTGGGATTAATGGCATATAGGTTAATCCCATGTGGGATTGATGTCAGTGCCATCGGATTACTGGTGCATAGGGCAGTTCTGTGTGAGATTACTGCTGGACCGGTCAGTCCCATGTGAGATTACTGCTGGATAGGCCAGTCCTGTGTAGGATTACTGCTGGATAGACCAGTCCTGTGTGTTATTACTGGTGGATAGACCAGTCGCCTGTGGGATTACTGCTGGATAGTCGTCTCAAGTTGGATTACTGCTGGATAGGCCAGTCCTGTCTGGGATCACTGCTGGATAGAGGAGTCTCATATGGGATTAATGCTGGATAGGACAGTCCCATGTGAGATTACTGCTGCATAGCCAGTCCAGTGTGGGATTACTGCTGCATACGGCAATCCTGTGAGGGATTACGGCTGGGGAGGCCAGTCCCATGAGGGATTACGGCTGGGGAGGACAGTCCCATGTGGGATTACTGCTGCTGGATGGGCTAAACCTGTGTAGGGTTATAGAGGAATAGGTTAGTCCCATGTAGGATTATGGCAGCAGTAATCCCACCTGGCACTGACCGTCAGTGCCAGGTGGGATTACTGCTGCATATTGCAGTCCCGTGTCATATTACTTCTGGATAGGTCAGTTCCCTGTGAGATTACTGCTGCATAGGCCAGTCCCATGTGGCATTACTGCTGGATAGGCCAGTCCCATGTGGGATTACTGCTCGATAGGCCAATCCGGTCTGGGATTACTGCTAGATAGGTCAGTCCTGTGTGGCATTACTGCTGGATAGTGCCATTTGAGATTACTGCTGGACAGATCAGGTCTGTGTGAGATTACTGCTGGATAGGCCAGTTCCAAATGGGATTACTGCTGGATAGACCAGTCTGGTCTGGGATTACTGCTGGATAGTTGAGTTCTGTATGGGATTACTTTTATAGCACAAACTTTTCATGATGGATAGGTCAGTCCTGTGTGGCATTACAGCTGGATAGGCCAGTGCCATTTGGGAAAACTGCTGGATAGGTCAGTCCCGTATGTGATTACTGTGGGAGAGTTGTGACCTAGGAAAACATGAGACATGTCCACCAAGTTTTATAATCATCCCACGAAAGGTTCAACAAACTTTTCATGTACAGATCTACATGTAAATTCTTGCCCAACAAACACCTTATCAATGAAAATGTACAGAGTCTAAACTGCAATAATTAGGACAAAAATTGTTATTAATGTCATATTTCTTAAATAGCACATGCACAGCCTCAAATCCCATTGAACTTGGGTAGCAAGTGTCAAACTCATCCAATGAAAGCCCTTACGAAATGGAAGTATACCCGCAGTAGAATAGAAGTACAGTGGCAGTAGCAGCTGAAAGTATAACGGCAGTATGACAGAAGTATATACTTCCGGCATACTTCCATGAGACAATTGGTTGTATGTTAGACTGAATTTGTGAGTTGTAGAAGTGTTGCAGAAGTATGGTAAAATTATGGTGGCAGAATGCTGACATTATGTTAATTAAGCTGCTGTAACACTTCACAGAAGTATGGAGGCAGTGTTATGGCAGGGAGCTGGCAGCATAGACAGAAGTATATGGCCAGTATGGTAGCGGTATGGTAGAAGTATAGTGGCAGTATGACTGCAGTATGCTGACATTATGTTAATTAAGCTGCTGTAACCCTTCACAGAAGTATGGATGCAGTGTTATGGCAGAGGGCTGGCAGCATAGACAAAAGTATATGGCCAGTATGGTAGCAGTATTGTTGAAGTATAGTGGAAGTATGACTGCAGTATGCTGACATTATGTTAATTGAGCTGCTGTAACCCTTCACAGAAGTATGGAGGCAGTGTAATGGAAGAGGGCTAGCAGCATAGACAGAAGTATATGGCCAGTATGGTAGAAGTAGAGTGGAAGTATGCCTGCATCATAGTGGCAGTAGACAGGCTGAATTATAGCAGCAGTATAAGGTTGCCCCGTATACCAAGTGTGGCCTAAATAAAAATGGTATATACAAGCATCCTCCTTTAGGCAAAATTGACACATGCATGTATCATACACACATGAATGGTGGATATTACTACATTATAACATGGACTCCTAAAATAGTACTCAGTAATAGTAATAGTAATAGTAATAGTATTTTTGTACTCCTAAAATAGCTTGTGACATATTGGGAAGGGGAAAGCATGTAAATTGGGGGGGGGGGCTAATCGATCAATGAATTAATTGTGAATCATTTGTGAATTTGTTTGTAATGCATTGATTCTTGTTCTTGTGATTGTTCGTCCATCTGGGCGCCACGATTGGCTTAATAAACATCTTATCTTATCTTATCTTATGATGCATTATTACTTGAACATGATAGGCCTAAACATGTTTTGGTCAATTCCACATCATTCACGTTACACTTTTAGTCTTTTTCAGATACATGATTGCTTGTCAATCTTCAAGTCATCAATTATAAGTGGACATACTGTGCATGTAGGCAGCCCTGACCACAGTGTACACTAACAAATAAATATTGTTCAAATTTGTATGAAGGCCTGTATCCAAGTGAAGTTTTAGCACTCGTCACTCACGTTACATGAAAAAGGACATGAAAATTTTAGTACCAAGTTTATTCTTGAAATGGCTTTAATTTTCAGTAAACAAGCAACTATTTCCATAATTGGGTAGTCACCATATCTAAGCAGCAGTAATATTATTAAGTCAATGTTATAGGTGTATTAGCTGTCATCAGCACCAAGCGACAAGAAACCTGCGTCACTCACGTTACGCCACTCACGTTGCTGTACAATTCAATGGACCTCAATAAGAAGACTTGTTGTTTTTTGTTCAAGAATAACATTTCAAACAACAAAACAAAGTTATTGTTTTCAGTTTACAATATGACTGGGGGATTTGAAGCCCCATTAATCACTGGAAATTCATGTCCAGTGATTATTTCCAGTCAATTATGTCGTGTTGTGATACATTCTGTCTTATAACATTACCAAAACCTCTGGTAAATCGATTCGTGCATATGTTTGGATTATGGCATATAAGCTTATACGATCAAGCTATAGGAAAAATGATACTCATGTAATGATCAAAGATTCTTTAATACCAGTACATGTAAATAGCGATTGTATGTAGATATCCCTTTCCGCATCATTCAGTCAAAGTTTGCTTCTTTATACTTGTATTCAGTACTTCCTCCGAATGTTGGCAGTATTTGAACAGTATAATTGATTTGTATACTGAACTAGATCCTCTTCGAGTTGTTGCACAAATTTGAACACACAAGTGCATTTAACATCTGTTTCTTAATGAATTTAGAAATCTCTTCGAATCCAAGATTATTACAATCAAGTATAAATGTAGCTCTGTCTATTCAATGCCATTCTGAAAATGTGAAATATCCACAGGGACTGAGTTGCTCAACTTCCTAATAATTTGTTCCTTTGTGTAAGTAAACAGTGTGTCTTAGATTTGACCACCTACTGCTTACTATAACTGATATTCCTATAGGTGTTCACCTAAGGAAACCGTACCCCTAACATGGTTTTGCGTTTAGCAGTTTAGAACTAACCCTATGTCCCATTCCCCAGGTTTGACAGTATTTGCTGCCTGAACATTTCTTGGAGATGTACTGAAAAGTTTGCCTGCCGCTTACTTCAACTGATACTTCCTGTATTCAACTAAGGGAACTCTAACAAAGCTTTGTGTATAGCGCTTCGGAAGTAACCCCAAGTTCGATTCCTCGTATTTTCGCAGTTCTTATATTATTTCGAAGGAAATGGCTGAAAGTATGCCTATACCGGTACTGCATAATAAATTTGATTTTTGATGACACTCCCTTTTAGCGATAGTGATGTTTGACTTCAGTATTGTGGCCACCCTATTTCGGAAATACAACTCCTGCCTATTATACATGGCTGTCACAGCCCAAACAGCGATTCCAGTATCAGACGTAGTTTTTCTCTTGGTATCTATTCATGTACTAGCTTCAGGTGACTCTCCTAATAATTTGATTCCTTATTTTGTGTGATAATTCCAATTCATTAGGTGATCAAAGAACTATTTGACTGGATATATACATTCTTTCTTATGTTTCTGTATTAATATATTATTTGAAACCACTCTTGGACATATCATTTCAGCATCCAAAAATCAATTCCATAAATGGATTTTGTTAACCTCAGGAATTCACTCATAGGTCTTGAATCAAGTTCCATCAAGTTGTTTGTAGCTACCAAGAAGGTAGTGCTTGGATCTGCAAAGCCTCCAAGAGAGAACGAAATGTTCCACACAACTATTATTGCACCAATTGCAGTTGAGGACATCAGTGACTTCAGCCATCTCCTGTCACTCACGTTACATATTGTCACTCACGTTACATCATCACTCACGTTACCAACTTCAGTGAGCTGACTAGCACCAAGTGTCATTCAAGTGTATGATGATGATCATAATTCTTTGCATACATGTATATGTTCTAAATACCGGACAGATGCTCAGATGAAACAGACTAAATTGAATTAAAAATTGTTGAAGAGATAGTCAAAAGAAATGCATATATATTTTGTCATCAGCAGACCTTGGCTTAACATTTGGATTCAGTGACATTATTTACTTAAGACTCATGAAAGCCAATGACTTTTTACAAGTCACAATTTTATTGGTTAGAAATATTAACAGTTTTCTCAATTAAAATTACTACAACACAGGAAAACAAGTAGGGCAATTTAGAGGTTGATTTTCGGCCCAAAAAAGTAAAATTCCTTATTAGGTTTAAAAAATGCTTCAGATTAGTGTGTGCTGGAGATATTCATGTGAAAATTTAAATATATACCAAGTGAAACACAAACACCAAAAATGATCACCAAATAGCATATTCAAGGAACTTTTATTTTTTTGCTATTTGTCCCAAGTAGCATGGAATTGACCTTTTGGGGTGTTATTAAACTGATTGCCCTGGCTGATACCGCCCACTATTCTCACCATGATAAATTTTAGATCAGACAATGCCATAATGTTTGCCTCAGTATGTTTGAAAAATATGCAGTATTGGAAGAATATGGGGAATGGAATGGAAGGGGAATTCTTCCCATTGGCATCTAATATATTAATGCTACTTACATGCATCAGTTCATGAACAAAGCTGTACAGAGAAAACAGGCATACTGCATAGATCTGCTCTCCATGTGCCATACACAGCAACAGTGGGAAATTCAGTTGACCTATTTTTTCAAATTAATGAGGAATTCCTATCCCAGCATTCCTCTCACTGAAGTATAGCAGCAGTAAAGCCTTTTTTGTTAGGGACAAGTTGTAGAAGTATAACAGCAGTGTACACAGGAAACAGCTAAAGTTGTAGCTGTATAACAGCAGTATTCATCTGATGTATTCAAATTTGCTATTAGTATTGGCAGTATATCAGAAGTATAGAATTTACATTTTATGTGATCAAGTTGTAGAATTATAGCAGCAGTACACAAAGCGAGAGTGTAAGTGCCAGAAGTATAGTGGCAGTATAAAGAAAAGAGCTGAAATTGCACAGAGTTTAAGAAGTATGACCGCAGTAGAGGGGAGGTCTGTGGAAGTATAGTGGCAGTGTATACATGTACTTCCACAGAAGTATATACTGCTCTTCCGTAAGGGAGCTGACAGCTTCAGAAGACTTTCCATGCACAGGTGTACATGTATATACATGTATATTGTTATTGGCAGATTACTTAAACAAAACCCTCAAAATATGAACGAAAATTAATATTTCATCCCCTAAATAGCACAGGTATATCTTTTAATCACAAAAGCATGTGTACGAAGTTTCATAACCACTCAATGACAGCTGACAACTGCAGCAAACTGTGGTGTACATATGTACATGTGCACTTCAGCTAAAAGCAAAACTCAGTTATTTGCCATAATTTGGAGAAAATTAATATTTCATCTCAAATAGCACAGGTAATCATAAGGAACCTGTGTACCAAGTTTTGTAATCATCCAATGAGAGCTGACAACTGCGGCAAACTTACCATGTACATGTATACACATAGAGGCCTATATGTACAATTCACCTAAACAAAAAAACTCATTCATTTGCCATAATTTGGAGAAAAATTTATATTTCTTCTCAAAAATAGCACAGGTACATCCTGCAATCATAAGAAACATGTGTACCAAGTTTCAAAATCATCCAATGACAGCTGACAACTGCAACAAACTTTCTAAGTACAGATGTAAATGTGCACTTAGCTAAACGCAAAACACATTCATAGGGATTTTAACATTGGAGCACCCCAGGGGTAGTACCCCCAGGTGGCATACCCACCCCCAATATTTTTTCTCTAATTTTTCTAGATTTTTTTTGAATTTGCTAAAACAAAAACCTTATCATTTCCAGGCAGGGGACACCGACACCGCTACCGACAACGACATCCTCTTTCCCCTCTCACAATATCTCCCCTTTACTCCGTAAGGTGGGATAATAAATGACACAACACATCTAAATAAAGTTAATACGAAGCTGCGCATCTGAAAACCCCTCGGCTCTGGGCGCCAGCCATTCATAATGTATTCAATTTGAAGTAAGACTTCAGGAACACCAAGCAGTCAAGTGACAAATATACAGATTATGAAAAAATTTGCCATTAGAAATGGCCTCTAAGTTTTATGTCCAATCAGAGAAGTCGGTATTCATTACATAAGTCTGTTGATGCATCGATGATGTATACCAAATTTTGTCATAGAGCATTTGAAAATTATCAGAGATAGAGATCATTAATGATTTCGCATAAATTAAAGATGGCCGCCCATCCTTCCCACCACTCAGAGAAACTGATGTGGTTATTCATTGCAAGTGTCTTGATACATGGATGCTGTATACCAAGTTTCATATAGAACACTGAAATGGTATCAAAGATATACATCATCAAAGATTTTGCATACATTAAAGATGGCCACCAAGGTTTCCGCCCAATCAGAAACACCAGAACTGCCATTTATCGTAAGTCTATTGATGCGTCGATGATATATGCCAAATTTTACATCGAGCACTCGAACGGTATCAGAGATAGAGATCATTAATGATTTCGCATAAATTAAAGATGGCCGCCCATCCTTCCTGCCACTCAGAGGAACTGATGTGGTTATACATTGCAGGTCTCTTGATACATCGATGCTGTATACCAAGTTTCGTATAGAACACTTGAATGGTATCAAAGATATATATCATTAAAGATTTTGCATAAATTAAAGATGGCCGCCAAGGTTTCCACCGAATCAGGGAAACTGGTTTGGTCATTCCTTTGAAGTTTCTTGATGCATCGATGATCTATACCAAGTTCACACACGGAACAGTGAAATGGTACCTAAGATACACAAGATTAATGATTTCGCATAAATTAAATATGGCCGCCAAAGTTTCCAACCAATCAGGTCCAGATTCAGGTTCAGGTTCTGGGTCACGAGCATATGGATGTGCAGTGTAAGTTTGGTGTGCCTAGGGTAAGTCGTTCTAAAGATATCTTGGTAACGAGAAAGCTGTGATGGTTTCGCATAAATTAAAGATGGCCGCCAAAGTTTCCAACCAATCAGGTCCAGCTTCAATAGGGTTCTGCGTCACGCGCATACGGATGTGCACTGCAAGTTTGGTGTGCCTAGAGTAAGTCGTTCTGAAGATATCTTGGAAACGAGAAAGGTGTGACGGACGGACGGACAGACGGACAGATGTACATGACGAGGGGTAAAAAGCAGTACCAGGCCGAATTCATCAAGTACATGTAGCTGAGCCTTGGTGGCGTGAAGAAAATGTATTGTAACAAACTTGAACAATTTGATTAGTTTCATCAGAGGAGGGAGAAGGGAGAAGAACAACTTTATATAACCGATCTCGTCGGTGATTGGGGTTCTTCATTGCCCCATGGGTAAGAATATATTCAAAGTTGAATTATTTCCTGATTTTTCCGTCAAATGTGACCGCGAACCTTGACCTATTTACATGAAAACAAATATGGTTCACACTTGACCCACGGGTAAAATACACTCAAAGTTTGGTCTTTGTTGGTACCGATCTGTAAAGAGGAACTAGCGAATACAGGTATTGCGCTGACAACAAATGCTAACCGACAGACGATTGGACGGACGGACAAACAAAATCAGGTTTTCTTCTGTACCATGTTTCTGGTATAACTCTGATTGCATCACAGATTAACATCCCCGAATATGTATGTACAGAACTATCCACATGTACTCATACTATGAGCATAAAAATATTCATCAATAATTTCACTATTTTTGTCACTACTGCAGTGCCCTTCACTTTTTTTTTTATCAAACTATTTCGATTATGGCCACGAAAAACGCTAACTCCAGATACTTGGGCGGGTAATCCCAGTTATTCTAGTATGTTTTCATCTGCATCAACCAATCAAAGTGGAGGAATACATGAACGATTAAACTGGCAGCACTGATACCATGTAAACCAATATTGCAGGTTACAGGAGTCTCTTTTGTCTCTCTGTAACATTAGAAAAGTACTCCATAGTTGTTACCTAAAGCCTGACTTAATTCAGATATATAATATATATACTAATGCCTAAAAAGTGTGTAACATATTAATCCAATTATTTTTAGGATGACATTTTTCTTGGTAAAGCACAGACACAGACGCTGAGTGGGTCAGTCCCCCGAGGATTTGAACTTAAATCTTAATCTTAATCCGATTATTTTTAGGATGACATGTTCTTAAAGGCATAAAATGAATCTACATGTAGTGCTGGATGGGTCAGTCCAGTGGGGATACAAACATTGTCTATCAGAAGGGAAATGGGTGTACGCAATCATGATCCAACTCTCGGAACTTCCTCTTCTGAGAAAGCTGAGGTGGTCGAGTTGTTTAGGCGGCTCGCATTATTTCTGGCGATTTGGTGCTTTTTCTGAGGGCGGTAGTTCACAAATCCCCACGGGACGGACCCATCTATGCTGGATGGGTCCGTCTGTTTTATCAAGAAAATGTCCTAAAATACTAAAAATAATTGGATCAGATTTAGCATCAAACCGCTACATTTTCGCAAACAGGGGCTTCGCTTGACTCCTGCATTACATGTAGGTTGTTTATGAGGGGATGTGATGCATCTGGGTTTCGAGATTGAAGATATAATCCAAGTCTGCATGTATGAAACAACGACCCAAACTGCTTCAGACCATAGTATACCACAGTCTGTGTTATGCTATAAATATCGTCTGCCAATCAACTAATCATTAAGGGTTTGCTAGTGTAATGTTGTTGTAACAAATTGATGTCACTGTAAAAAAAGTTTTCAATGGCTTTGAGATAGCAAATCACAGAAAGATGAACTTAACACACACGTTATTTAGGTTTCCTAGAGCAATAATATGCTGAACATGATAAACCGGTGAATATTTGAATAAAAAGATGGCTGAAAACCCATGTTGTGAAATTTTCCGTGCAGAAGATCTTAATTTTGGTGGTCAATTTTTTCAAAACTCCGATTCAATACCATTAACATGACTAGAGAGCTACATTAACCAAGAATACCGGTATCCTGTTTGTCGTTATACATCAATCCAGGTAAACCATGATGAAACTGTACCAAGCTAGCCACCTGATTGGCTAACAAATGTAGTTTCAAATTCGCACTAGATGCAGTCAGATATAATATTCCGTGATAATATATCTGAGTTTACTGAGATTGGTTATGCATGTAAGCTCACTCAAAATATCCAGTTTTGAGGATAAACTGCATGTAGGCCTACTTCACATCAACTATGTGCAAATTGATTGTTAGCAAGTCATATGAGCAATATTTGTTCATCTGAACTAGGTACCAACAGATCTATGCTTACAAGAGCTTATAAATATCCTGCTTTCTAACACAAATTTGGAGGTATATTTCATTAGAAGTGGTATCTTGTGTGCAAAAAATTTATACAAAAGTTACGATAACAATGTTTTTACTCATATTTTCATTCAAGTACCAGGTTTGCATATACTTAGCCTGAATTATAATATGTGTGTAAATTTTCCGCTTACTGTGATTTGTTATCTCCGAGATATTGAAACTTTTTGAACAGTGACACCAATCTGTTATATCCACCCAATGTCACACGTTGTATCTACATTGTATGCATGTTAAATCGACGTTGGGACTTAATTTCTAACAAAGGAGGTGTTCGCTTTAGATGGATATTTTTCCCTTCAGAGCCGCTCTCTGCTGCTCTATTGTCTCGCTTCGAGCCGGCCGGTAAATTGTGACGTAATGCTCAGGTATTCCCCAACCCTTTGTCAGAGGCGAGGCCAGTCAGATGGGAAATTCTGGTTCATATTCTCATACGGTTACCATTGGCACATATTGGCACATGCATAATTAATTGGGAAAGCAAGCGTCACCACTTGTTGAGGGTCATTTTCTTAATAAAGGCCTTGATATAAGACAAGTTTAACCTTATAACTTTTCAATTCATAGTTACAACTTTCCGCTGCCCTAAGACGAAATTATATATGTTTAACAATTAATTTTTTGCTCTGCTGGATCGTCAGAATATTCAAATACTGACTGTGTGTGGTGTTGCTAGTGTGCAATTCTATTGACGAATTATAATAAAATAAGGGATTATGTGCGTTATGGGTTCACTGTCTTTATTTCACTTTAAAGTCCAAAATGATGAAGATGAGAGAAAAAGAAAAAAATGGGAAATTTTTTTTTCGGGTATTTGGGGATTCGAACCAAAATGTTGATTTACTTTCAATCTGTAGTCTGACACTGTAACCATTCGGCCAAGCAGCTGTTACAATTATCAAAATGAGGAATCATGTGCCGAATGGCGGTGAACCACACCCTTTCAGAACATTACAAGCGTTTTGGCATATTTCAATATCATGAAAATATGACACCTTTAACCAGAACGATTCTTCAGTATCATTTTGGATCAAATCCACCGCATTTCGATATGTAAGATTCGTTTTGGTTAAAGGTGTCATATTTTATATATGAATGGAATTCCCTTCAAGAATATCGCCAAAAATTGCAAAAACAAACAAATGCTTATTTTCTAATACTCGTAATATTTTTTTGACAAATCTATTCTCGGTGAAAATTGAGAATATGAAAATTCAGTATTTTCTCTCTCAAGCTAATAACTTTGAAAGTAAACGAGAGGAAATTATATTTTCGGTTTATGAACGCAACACACTAAGGAAAAAAAATACGGTCAAACCGAACATCTCCTTTCTGCGTTGAATCAATGTCGAGTGCCTGCTGGGTCAATTCTGACAATAAAAGAATCTACTGTCTGTAACACCCTTCCTATCCACGATATTTTGGTCAAAATATCAGCTGATACAATTACATTTCATTGAGCACATCAATCATCTTAACCTATTTTGTGTAACTTTCTGTCCACGTTTCAACTATATATAAGCAAAATCAGAGTAAGTCGCCAATACCTGCCATGTTTTTTTAACTCTGCGCTGTGTGGCCAGGCCGTAAGCTTGTACTGTAACGTTGAGAAAACATCATGGTGGCCAGAAAATAACCAGCTCAGTATTGACAAATTTCTTTAATTTTGGATGTATTTATTCAAACTTTGAAAGAAAATTACACAAAAAAGTATCAGCTGATATTTTCACCAAAACGTTGCAGATAGGAATTATAAAGAATATTGCAGCATTCAGTTTATTTTATTTGCTCTTTGCCTGTTTATTATTTTCTGTATAATGTGTCATATATCTTGATTGTTATGTCTGTGGCTACATGTGAATGCTCTTGTTGTGGTATGTAACTATACGCAATAAAGTGGATTGAATTGAATCTACATTGGATAGTAGATTCTTGCATGCATAATCAAAATCAGAAATTTGCACATTGTTCGCTCCGACCCAGAACGACATTTGCCAAACAAGAACATCCTCGTTTGACAGTGTGTCTGAGTTGTTTTTGGTATTGAATAGTTGAAGGTCCTCGTTAGACGTAAAATTATACGGTACCTTCACTCTTTAAAATCAGAAACACTGGGATGTATTATTCTCCATGGCCTATAGGTATAGGCCTAAAAAACAGCACACTTGATCCTGACTTACTACTGTTGTTGTTGTTGAACTTGTTGAGATCAACATAATCGCTTTGTTGGAGGAGCTAACCCAGAAACTCTGGCTGTGATAGGTAAATTTAGGGTAAGGGGGCAGCAACAACAACCAAAAATAAAAAATAGACTCCTTAGCCGATTAACAGAAAAAGAGCTACGTAAACTGCATCTCCACAGTTGCCTATATAATACTGTGGTACATCTAAACAATACATTGTACAAGTGATCAAAACCACCAGGGTGATCAATATATCGGGCATAATTTGTCGATTTTTGGGTCACCACCAAAAGCGGCTACACAGTCAAAGTTTGTCGTGTCAAAAGAGGACACGTTCACTCGCCGGTGTATTGTGTAACGTTGAAAATGAAGTTCAAAAGAAGACAGTGGACTATCACATATCAACAAACATTGAATTATTATCTCCAAAATGCAGTTATCAGTACATAACTATGTAATCTAGCCATTTACCTCTTCTGCGCATTTGAATTCCCGAAGCAACCTCCCGCCAGCACCACGGCAATCGGCCATCTTTGACCCGATCAACAACGTGTGACCGAGGACCGGTACAACTGTGTGTGTAACAAGGGGGACAACCGATATACACTCCGACACACACCAATCCGATTTAAACCGATCAAGAGAGGTCTGACAAATTAATGAAAAATTCCACCAGAGGGCAGTTTGAAATCGACGATTTAAACGTTTTAACAGTGAATCCCAACCGAGGACGTCCTCGATTGGCGGCATGTCCTCGTTTCGAAGGTGTGTATACATCTGAATGTCCTCGTTTGCCACAAAATACATACGCACACACACACACACACACACACACACACATACACACACACACATACATGATTCAAGTGTGGACAGGCAGGACGGCGATGCGGCGATTGGTGGCGAGCACAAAGCAGTGGAGTTTTTATGAAGGGAAGGGAAGGTTTGTGAAAGTGGCGGCATACTGGAATTTTCGTCGAAACCGGTTGTGCTAAAAATAGATCGCCAGCTAGCGCACTATCAAAGCAAACGTTCTGACTCTTTCAGCAGTCATTCGTTCAACCACTTACGCCACGATGTTCTAGTGTACCACTTGCTCCAAGTCCTTTACACGCTTGCACGACTTACAACGCCATGGGTCTACCCTCCACGATGCTACTGCCCATTACACCTGCGAGACCTGCGGGGATACATTCACTCGCCTGGATAGTTTACAGTGCCATGAACGGTTTCTCCATGAGAAATCCAGGCATCAAATGTCGGGACTGTGCACGCCGCTTCAGACTACACAGTTGTGATCTCACCAAAGTGTAATCCATGGACATGCACGCTTGAGGGTTGAGGAAGCCGTGGCTTTCGACTCCATCCATGGGTCTACTTTTCAAGGTTCTGTTGGCGAGTATACATGTTCGATCTGCAGGAAGTCATTTAGTCGTCAGGATAATGTACGGTGACATCAACGTTCGGTCCATGAGGTACCCAGCCATGAATGCCAGCATTGCGGTCGAGTCTTCAGACTCCACTGTCAGTTGAGCCCCATTAATCCGAAAGATATCCAGAGTTTGTGTTCCATTCCATCCATGACTTATACTAATACTTATTCTCAGGGTCGGCTTCTGATTGGACAAGAGCAGTCTGAGACCAGCACAATTAACTTCTGATTTGACAAGAGCAGCCGACTATGCGGCCAAGACACGGACAATAACATAATTGAGTTGTAAACACACCCATAGCGGTTCTCCCAGTGATGGAGGGAATAATAAAATGACTGACCTGTAATCCTGGTTGTTCTCTTATTGGACTAACCAATCAGAATAGTACTTATCACGGACCCGTAGAGCTACGTATAAGCGCACATGTGTGACATCGTATAAAACACGTCCCTCTGGACTCCACACCCCCATTCCAACTGTTGTAGAGCCATGACGGAGACCCATCCCATGCCAGTCGCATTTTACAGCATGTGGCCGTGGTTAACTCCCTCATGGGTTACCGAGAAGTGGTTCGGTCCATGTTTGCAGATGGCGACGACAACGAGGGGCGATGCCAGATCCTGGAAGAGTTCACAGAAGCGGTCCTCGACAGAGTCGACTCGATGGCGAGGTGTGCTATTACCCACTACTACTGGACTATGAAAGCCATCCTTGATGCTCGGGCTATGGACCACGAGCGCTCACGCCGGAACCAGCGACGGCTCGTGGACCTCGCAATGGTCTTTGTTCTATTGACCCTGACGCTGTGGCTATGACAGTTCTGTCTTACAGCGACAGAAAAGAACGGCTATTCAGAGCATCCATGTCTTCCGAAAGAGAGACGGCTAACCAAGCACGATGTTCACACACACACATACACACGCGCTCTCTCTGTCTCTGTCTCTCTCTCTCTCTGACACACACACACACACACACGCGCGCGCGCACGCACTCACTCACCATCGTTAGTGCGTCCATGCTTTAAGATGGGGGTTGGGCACGCCTCACAGGCAATTTGGAACAAGGATGGTCCATCTCTAGCCCAAATACCTTCCTTCACACGCCCAAAATTCTCACTTTGGCTACTACTCCTACTGATGACCTCACCAATGACGTCACAGTTGACGTGGACATCCCTCAAGTCGTGGTCTACACACCGAGGGCTTCACTTTGACGCCTCACACGACGCATTCAGACCAAGAATGGTCCCTCAATCGCTCAAATATACCCATGCGCACCAGCAGAATAACCACGTTACTTACTACACCCCAACTACCCATGCGCAGATTGGCGTGACTTCCATTCAAAAACACGCCAGTCTGACTCTACCACACGAAAGCTTCACTAGGATACCCCAACCGGTACATTTAGATCAAAAATGGGTGCCTTGATTGCCCAAACATGTCATTTCCCACGTCTAAAATGACATCTTTCGTTACTACTGCTCAAATGCGCATGCGTAGCACAATGCGACTTCCAACAAACAACACACCATTCGTCGTCTACATGCAGAGAGCTATACGTTGACACCCCACACGGTCCATTCGGACCACGGATGGACCATCTCCACCCCAGACACCTTCGTTCATACCCCTCAAATGCCCACTTTGGCTACTACTCCTACTGTTGACGTCACCAGTGACATCACAGATGACGTGGACATTCCTCAAATCGTAGTCCACACCCCGAAACATTAAATGGAAGATGACGGAGACACCAATAGCTAGCATCATGCCAAGTTTTAGGCTTCTGACACAAATCAAACAATGAACTAAGTTAATTTCAGTATTTGGCCATTATTATGGCGGCCATCTTGAATTTGGCGGCCATGTTGGAAAAAAATTGTGTGGGTCCTTATCAGAAATTGATCAGTTCCTTTGTATCCCACCTGGCACCAAGACGATCGATGCCTGGTATAGGGTCGAATTATGTAGTGTCCATCCTCGAGATATACCATGAAACACCGGGCGATGAATAAACCAGCATCAGTAATATTTCAAAAACCCAAATCAGTATGGAACCTTGCCCCAGGTCATTCATTTCACACCACGCAGTTCAGGTCAATCGATACCCCAGGTAGTCAAGTGGACACAGTTGACACAGTGGGTGAGAGAGATACGAGGCAGTCAGGTCAACAATGCGAGGGATGAGACGTTAATTGTAAATCATTGATGATACATGTTGACTTACAGAATAGAGCTCATCAGCTTATTCCATACGCAGTTAATGTCGGGTCGATCTTATACACAGAAATTTCCACAACGATTGTTTTTTCATGATCATTTGTTTTGAGTAGTCATTTCCTGCTTTCTTGCCGATGTGATTAATTTAATTTCCACGACATAATTTCTTCATCAAAGTACATCGCTACGGGCTAAGTTGCCGGCCACATCGGCGGGAATTGAGTGGTAACACTGCACTGTTGTGTATGTGGAACACTCACTATATCACATTGCGAAGAGGGCAATTTTCAACAAGCTGTATAACTGTGAGCAATATCTTTCCCTGTGAACCTCAGGCATAAAACAAGGTCTGTCTGGCGAATATAGAATGGAGGATGTGATTATTCGATGACCACAGACTGCAGATTGGCGAACATGACAGGCTCCCCTTCCACATGTTTGTTGCAATAACCTAAGATCTGTTGATTGAAAACAATATCATAACAAAATGTTAAAGAAGGCTTGAGAGTTAGATTTTAAAATTTGGATTTGTATTTTCAAAAATGTTTTTATTACCGCCACACACAAGGAGTTATTATCATAAAAAACATCACATAGTCTTCACAAATTGGTTGCTGTCGAGTTCATACCGAACTAACCATTTTCCATACATAGTTCTGTACTCCGTATCGACGTCATAAGACGAAAGGTGGCAAGTGATGTTGAAGCTAGAATGCATGTACCATCGATATTCATCCAAACTCGTTAACTGAGATACTGGCAAGCGAGCTCTTGTAGATGTGGAGCCTTACAGCGATATGGATAGCGGAATACAACTAACAGGATAGGCCTTTACTTAAGCAATTATGATAGTACTACTTCAAAGCGGACTCCGATTTAATTATACGCAGGACTGATTAACGGCTATCGCCTAAGGGATCTAAAACATACTATAACAAGAAATATCGATAACAAATTGGTGTATCTGCTTTATATCCGGTGGGCATTTATTTGATACTAAGCGCAACAACCTGGCGTATAGAGTCGAAGATGTATACGGCGTACGATATTTTCCTGGTGGGTATTTTGTGTTTTATAATAAGGTATTTCTTTTTATTAATGATCTAATCAAATATTATTTTAGACAGCAGCAGATTTGCACAGTTATTGAGAAACTGCAATCTTTCCAGTGTTTATTTAGAGATAGGTAGACAAATCCATTGTCCCCAGAATGCAGTTATACACGCGTACAGGAATATTAGTTTTACAGTAGCAAGAGATGAGGTCATAGGTCAGCTGAGGAATCAACGGCTTTTCTCGCTCAACAACACCACAGTGTACGGCTCACATACTCATATTTGATGGATTTTCTGGTGTTTGTCCAAGTACTTTAATAAATAATTTATCGTAGTCAGTTTGCATCCATTATTTCACCCCGAAACTGCTCTAAGTCCAAGAATATCGCTCTCAATATTGTAGCCGAGGAAACCAGCCTCCAATTTGATTGGCCAGTTGGGGTCAACTCAATCTTAATAAATTAATAACCTATCAATGCTCCACAATCGTATATGTCGCTTTGTAGGATCTTACTTATTTCAACTGAATTTGGTGTTAAGAATGCTCAGGTCATGAATATTCAATAATCTTATGACATCACAGCCGCAAATGAACTACTTCACTTGCAGACGTGGAGGGGGGATAAGGTTAGGTATCCGGATACCCCAACAGCGTGGCGCCTGGTGCGGCTGAGCCAACGAAAAAGCCCTACCATTATGTTGCATTCAAAGCACTATAAAGAATTCTCGGGATTGGTCAACACTCGCGTTAGTGCAAATCTGTTAGATCCCACAGGTGACATATCTAAACAGAGGATATAATTTTAATTAGATTGGGGTCAACTGGGGCTCTTGGGGATAATCTATCCTAATAAGAAATAGCGTGATTTGTTTGTCCAGTATTATCTGATACCACATTAGGACAATCACGACAATTCCAAATTTTCTATTTGACATTGATTGGCGTCGGGTGTGCGGCTATACAAAATTTTCTTTTCCGCTGCCCGGGTAACTCAGACTAGGGGTGGCGGTTTTTGCAGTAATATTTGATTTCATCTTCCTTTGGCACGGCTTTGATCTTGCGCCTGGACTGTGAATGGTAGCCTGTATGAATATTGTTTCTGTCTACCGATGAAAAGCGGCGAAATTTCTGAGTTACCCGTTTGGACGAAGGATTTCTTCCAAAATTGAATTACCTCGCACTGAAGTTATTTAGGTTCAGTGTTAGATATAATACTGAGATTAGGTCAAAGCAACCACACTTTATAGTTCCATGGTCAAAGATCGCGCATGGCCCTATCTTTCTTGGTGTCTTGACCGCGTTTCTTATGAACGCCTCGTGTCTTGCTGACATCATTGAAAACTGTTGACCGCTAATCTCTTGTAGGGAACCATCTCGTGTTTTTATTATTATTATTTCATACACATTTGGAATGGGTGCGGTCATACGATTATTGATATTATTTTATCAACGAAGGCTGAATATTGAATGTCGGATCTGACGCTCGCTATGGTCTGTCACATCTGTACCATTCAGTGTAGGATCACTCTGACCATGGATCTGACGCTTGTTATGGTCTGTCACCATTCAGTGTAGGATCACTCTGACCACAGCTCTCAGCAAGTACTGCAGTCAATATAAAGCTACAGTCTGAGGTGTCTGAGATCAATGAGAGACAGTTACATCATGGGCAGTTGGGAAACAAGTTAAATACTGAAATATTTGAGCTAAAGGATATTACGTCAAGATCAAACCAATAACAGGTCACAGTTTGATGTGTCTGAAATCAAAGACAGAGAGGAAAAGAAAGTATCTTTTTAACGTTCAAGTGTGTAAGTAAGCGATGGAATTTCTTTCACATTTTCTAGTAGAGCTTGACCTAATTATAGAGTGTGCGATTTTAATCCCTCTAGCCTCACTGGTAGTAGAAATATTCAGGCATGCCGGATGGTCTAGGGAGGGGGACAACTATACCCACTAAAAACAGACGTCACATGAGGGCGTGAAATTGCTTCAGTTTTCGCATATCTCAACAGGAGCACCTTCATGCGAATTGTAATGCTTCGAAAGAGAATAATTCTGAAAATATTCCACCCAAACTATATGGTTTGTAAAATGTTTGTGTATTTCGTTCAATGTCGGACAGAGGAATGCTGAACTGGCCTTCAAAAAAGCATACAAAAGAACACGACAATCTCGTTTATCCACTTTAATTGTTCCTTATTGTTTATCTTGTGTAATCCATGTAGATTTAGATAGGATGGGGTGGTTGAATACGTACCAATCCTCCTCATCGAATAATTTCTACCTTCTGAATCGATACACGGTGTTGTTATCACGACCGATTCAAATTAATAAAACATCCGTAGTATAGAAATCACGATAAACATGACCTAAGAAAAGCCTGATTGACATTGTCGATGAAAGTCAATGAATGACAGCGAATAAGCGGACATTCATCAGTACACTATATTCTCAAGGCTATATACATTCACTTCTTACCAATTTTCTTTGACGGACCAATCAAATATTTTCACGTGCAATTCAGTTCCGTTGGCACTTCGAGGCGTTCCGAAGAAATCAGTTCCTTTGTATCCCACCTGGCACCAAGACGATCAATGCCTGCTATAGGGTCGAATTATTTAGTGTCCATCCTCGAGGCATACAATGAAACACCGAGCGATGAATAAACCAGCATCAGTAATATTTCAAAAACCCAAATCATTATGGAACCTTGCCCCAGGTCATTCATTTCATACCACGCAGTTCAGGTCAATCGATACTCCAGGTAGTCAAGTGGACACAGTTGACACAGTGGGTGAGAGAGATATGAGGCAGATCAACAATGCAAGGGATGAGACGTTAATTCTGAATCATTGCTGACAAATATTGACTTACAGAATAGAGCTCAGCAGCTTATTCCATACGCGGTTAATGTCGGGTCGATCTTATACAGAGAAATTTCCACAACGATTGTTTTTTCATGATCATTTGTTTTGAGTAGTCACTTCCTGCTTTCTTGTCGATGTGATTAATTTAATTCCCACGACATAATTTCTTCATCAAAGTACATCGCTACGGGCTAAGTTGCCGGCCACATCGGCGGGAATTGAGTGGTAACACTGCACTGTTGTGTATGTGGAACACTCACTATATCACATTGCGAAGAGGCCAATTTTCAACAAGCTGTATAACTGTGAGCAATGTCTTCCCCGTGAACCTCAGGCATAAAACAAGGTCTGCCTGGCGAATATAGAATGGAGGATGTGATTATTCGATGACCACAGACTGCAGATTGGCGAACATGACAGGCTCCCCTTCCACATGTTTGTTGCAATAACCTAAGATCTGTTGATTGAAAACAAGATCATAACAAAATGTTAAAGAAGGCTTGAGAGTTAGATTTTAAAATTTGGATTTGTATTTTCAAAAATGTTTTTATTACCGCCACTCACAAGGAGTTATTATCATAAACAAGCGCTGAATGAGCGCAAAGACCTCCGTCGAGGCAACAGGGTCAGTAGGGGAATAGTACATCACTGAATAACATAGGGCCGGATGCCAAGCTCAATTTTGCATTTGTTGACGTGAACTTCACCAATGGTAATTAACGTGAGATTGACGGTTCCCCACTAGCATGTCCAGCTAGGGATGTGGAAGTCACATTCCCCGCAAATAATATTTCTTTGATTTCACGTGCTTGAAATGTTGGGGTATGGAATAGAGTATGTTGATGGAAAACCTGGAATACTGCTTGAGACATTAGGCCCCTTCCCATCCACACCTCCCAGCGAGGAGGGCGCCGCCAAATCAACACGTTAGCGGCAGAAATGAGACCCTGTGTGCCTAGTTTTACTAACTTGCTTGTGATTTTATGGTATAGGCCCTACACATCAACACTTCATATTTTGTATGTGTACAGTATAGCATCCTCATTGACAGAATCCTCTACAAAACACATCTGATTTTATCGACACTTCGTTCTGATCTGTCTCAGCATCATGTGCGGATTCAATGAGATCGGAATAATTTTGTATACTGGTGTTACAGGTCACCTTCACCATAATGTATCAATTACCATGGACTTGTACATGTATCACATTCATATTGAATGGTGATGGCTGATGAGAATATTGGCCATATGGAACAAATGGCTGGATTCCAGCGAATAAAAAGTTCATGTTAATCATAAACAACATACAATTAATAATACTATCAAATAATTATGTATATTCCTTGTCGACATCAATATAATACAGACAATATTATGACTGAATCTGGGTAACAGATATCCAAGGGTATAAGTAGTATACAACGAGCAAGTAGCTCGAAAATCGCTTCACTGCGCATGCGCAGAAAAAAAATGTGGCGGTATTGTGGCGGTATTGGGGTGGTGTGCGCATGCGTGTGTGTGTGTGTGGGTGGTGGGACAAGATGGCGGCTGTGGGTGGTGGGGCAAGATGGCGGCTGTGGGTGGTG
>JAVTVY010046610.1:0-20057 GCA_036873755.1 Hanleya hanleyi
TCGAAAATCCAATATGGCCACAAGGCGGCCGTCTTGAATTTCCCCTCGAAACATTGTTATCGTGAATTCTCAGGAAATATTTCATGGATCTTTCTGAAATTTGGTACACATGTCCCACATGCAAGATACCTTTTCTGGTCCGATTCGGCAATCCAAGTTACGCTTCAAATTAATACGGTATTCTCGAGTTGTGGCGTTGCATCACAAGAATCGTCGGATCAAACGGTGGTGCATATTCTATATATTGACTATACCTTCACCTCCCATATTAAAGAATTAAAATGTATTTCTTCAAATTTTAAATCGGTTTTCTTTAGTCCATGCAGTAGCAAGTGAACTGGCCCACCCTTTCGTCTGACTGCGGTTCGGCTACATGAAGGGACGTCACTCTTGTGACTCAACGTCACAACTCGACAACTGTAGACTACTGCATGTTTCGATCCAAGGGAGATAATCGGGATTCAGGCAATTTCGAAGTTTCAACATTACTGCGCGGACCGGATCCCTTCAGTATTAAGTATTGTACCATCTTACTATTTTCGAGCATGGTATCTTAAAAGAGATATCTCAAACTAGCCCAGTAAACAGAACAGAATTAGCATTCATTCCTAATTATAAAATCTTAAGTATATTTCATAGCTCATGCCAAAGTGTCAAAGAGATTGGTCTTCGCTTCCAGTACCCAATGATGACACGTGCAAAAAAATAAATAAAAAAAAATACTACAAAACGAAGACGAAGGATCCTCCTTACATGTACATTCACTTTCAGACTAACTTTGCTCATTTCTCTTGTATTATAACAACCGACATAAGTACAGTTTCTAGAAATCTTGAAACTCCTGAAACTTAGATTATATCTTGGTGTTTTCAATGTCCCTTTTTTTATCTTTTTCACTCGGATTCGAAATTCTGTAAACAAAATTACAAATCAATCGGTTGTTCTTAGTAACAATGGACAAAAAGATCCTCTAGTCATTAGCTTACAATTATCGGACAATGGTGGGCGCCAAGATCCTTCATGATCTCTCGTATTGTCTTGCGTGCTATTTAGCAGATCTGCTACTTCGCAAATAATTTCTAAAATCAGTGATATTTAGAAAGCGGTGTGCTACTTTGAAGATAATTTCTAGGATTACTGCTAGTTAGCACTTTGACTTGCCTGTTCCCAAAGAAAATATACTGTATAATTAGCACAAATGCTAAATATTGAATATTTTTTTAGCCCACCATCACCAGATGGTGGGCTGTTCGAATCACTTTAGTTGTGCAAGATACCTTTTATGGTCCGATTCGAAAATCCAATATGGCCACAAGGGGGCCATCTTGGATTTCCCCTCCAAACCTTGTTATCGCGATTTCTCGGGAACTACTGCATGGATCTTTCTCAAATTAGGTACACGGGTTCCCCTTGGGGTCTAGTTGTACAAGATACCTTTTCTGGTCCGATTCGAAAATCCAATATGGCCACCAGGCAGCCATCTTTGGTTTCCCCATGAAACCTTGTTATCGCGATTTCTCGGGAACTACTGCATGGATCTTTCTCAAATTAGGTACACGGGTTCCCCTTGGGGTCTAGTTGTACAAGATACCTTTTCTGGTCCGATTCGAAAATCCAATATGGCCACCAGGCAGCCATCTTTGGTTTCCCCATGAAACCTTGTTATCGCGATTTCTCGGGAACTACTGCATGGATCTTTCTCAAATTTGGTACACAGGTTCCCCTTGGGGTCCAGTTGTGCAAGATACCTTTTCTGGGCCGATTCCAAATTTCAATATGTCCATCAGATGGCCATCTTGGATTTCCCCATGAAACTTTATTGCAATTTCTCAAGAACTACGGCATGAATCTTTGTCAAATGTGGTACACAGGTTCCCCTTGTGATCTAGTAGTGCAAGATACTTTTTTCTTTCCGATTCGAAAATCCAATATGGCCACCAGGCGGCCATCTTGGATCTCCCCATGCAACTTTGTTATCGAGATTTCTCAGGAAGTACTGGATGGATCTTTCTCAAATTTGGTACATATGTTCCCATTGGGGTCTAGTTATGCAAAATACCCTTTTCTGGTCCGATTCGAAAATCCAATATGGCCACCAGGCGCCCATCTTGGATTTCCCCTTGAAACATAGTTATCGTGAATTCTCAGGAACTACTTCATGGATCTTTCTGAAATTTTGTATACAGGTCCCACATGGGGCCTAGTTGTGCAAGATACGTTTTTTGGTCCGATTCGAAAATCCAAGTTACGCTTCAAATTAATATGGTATTCCCGAGTTGTGACCTTGCAGATCAAGCGGTGGGACATATTCTATATAGAGGCTATAGAGAATATCCATACCTTCACCTTCCATATCAAGAGGTTCAAATAATTCAGAATTAAAATGTATTTCTTCAAATTTTAAATCAGTTATCTTTAGTCCAGTGAACTGCCCCACTGTTTCGTCTGCCGACCGTCGGCTACATGAAGGGACGTCACTCTTGTAACACAACGTTACAACTCGACAACTGTAGACTACTGCGTGTTTCGATCCAATCAGGATTCAGACACTTTCGAAGTTTCAACATTACTGCGCGGATCCCGTCAGTATTAAGTATTGTACCGTCTTACTATTTTCGAGCATGGTATCTTAAAAGAGATATCTCAAACTAGCCCAGTAAACGGAACAGAATTCGTTCCTAATTATAAAATCTTAAGTATGTTTGATAGCTCATACCAAAGAGTCGAAGAGATTTGTCTTCGCTTCCAGTACCCAATGATGACACGTGCAGAAAAAAATACTACAAAACGAAGACGAAGGATCCTCCGGACATTCACTTTCAGACTAACTTTTCTCTTGTACTATAACAACCGACATAAGTACAGTTTCTAGAAATCTTGAAACTCCTTAAACTTAGAAAGATGAGATCTTGTTGTTTTCCAATGTCCCTTTTTCGATCTTTTTCGCTCAGATTCGAAATTCTGTAAACCAAATTGCAAATCAATCGTTTCTTCTTAGTAACAATGGATAAAAAGATCCTCTTGTCATTAGCTTACAATTATCGGACAATGGTGGGCGCCCAGATCCTTCAGGATCTCTCGTCTAAATTGCAACCAGAAGAAATATTCAATATTTATGATAAATCGCAAACGCAAATTGTCGGACTGCCCCGCCCCAAAGAAAATATATTGTATAATTTAGCACAAATGCTAAATATTGAATATTTCTTCTAAATCGCATCTCCAAATTGTACGAATGTCTCTCCTTAAAGAAAATATATTGTATAATTAGCACAAATGCTACATATTTTCAAACTTGCATGGGCTGGTCAATAAGGATGTTTAAGGCAGTCCCAAGTACACCTTCTTTGCTGGCCTGTGCAACTCCTCTGACAATAACAGGAATTATTCTATCTTTCTTCCTGGTTAAACAACGCGCATGCGCTGGTATATAAGGATTTTTAAGACGGTCCCAACTACATTTTCATTTGTGGTCCGTGCAACTCCACTCGGACTATAAAAGATTAATTTGTTGCTCAAATCTTAACCTGCTATCAATGAATGCCATATTCCTCCTATTTGGAGGTCTCTGCAACAGAAATTATCTCCCTTGACTGTCCGCTAGGTGGCGTGTCTCCGCGCATGTCCGTCCTCTTTTTATACGCCCGCCAAAAAGGCGGACGTATTATGTGATGGCAGTTTCCGTCTGTCTGTCCGTGTGTCCGTGTGTCGTAGCGTCCGTCTGTCCGTCCCCCGTGTCCGGTCCATATCTGGAACAGTTTTCTATTTACAGTTCCAATTTTTGGTGAGTGGATACCCTACGGGGAGACGATGTGTCATGTACAGAAATGAAGGTCGAGGTCAGAGGTCAAAGGTTATTGGCCTGAAAAACAGGAAATCACTGAAGTGTTCGTGTCCGGTCTATATCTCTGAATGTTTTCTATCGACAGTTGCAATTTTTTGTGAGTGGATACATCAGGTGGAGACGATGTGTCGCGTACCGAAATTCAGGTCGAGGTCAGAGGTCAAAGGTCACTGTTGCCTAAAATCAGGAAATCATTGATCATTGATAATTTTTGGTGAGTGGATGTCCTAGGGGGAAACGATGTGTTGCATACCAAATGTAGGTCGAGGTCAAAGGTCAGTGGTACCGAAAAATCAGGAAATCATTAAAAATTTCTAATTTTTTGTGAGTGGATTCAATAGGGGGAAATGAAGTGTTGCATACCAAAAGTTCAAAGGTCAAGGGTCACTGTGTCCCCAAAATTAGGTCAAGGCCGAAGGTCAAGGTCACTGTGACCCCCAAAATTATGAAATTGTTAAAAATCATGATTTTTTGTCCATTGATACATTGAGGGAAGATGATGTGTCATGTACCAAAATTCAGGTCAAGGTCAAAGGTCAAGGTCACTTTGACCCAAAATCAGCAAATCATTAAAACTAGTTTTTTTTTTTTGTGGCAGTAGATACATTAAGGGACACGATGTGTTACAGACCAAAATGTGGATCAAATGTCAAGGTCATTGTGACCTCAAATTGAAGAAGTCATTAAAAGAAACATTTTCATAATCCTTGTCGAAGAGGTCATCTAATGCGATATTGCGTTCTGTCCAGTCATCCATTAACATTTGTTGTCTCTGGTTTCAAGGTATGAATTGGTACCAAACTTTGGGTATACCTTACTTGCATGGCAAAGAGGAGCCATATTCATTTTGAGATCAATTTGTCAAAGACCAAGGTCACAGTCCCCCAAAACTGAATCAAGTTTAGCTAACTATATGCGTTAGGTTGGAATATTCAGAGTTGTCTCCCCTACATGTATATGGCATTTGTCCTGTGGAGTTGTCTCCTATGTTTGATACATGTAAGAAACAGCTACATTCAGTTAAACTGTACATTTATTAATTTAACGAGGAGAGGGGTCCTTTATGAACTTGTACCTGTTTATTAACTCAAGAACAAATGTTTACTCCATCACTTTCTTCACATTTTTCTTCCTTCATGAACAATTTTCTCTCGCCTGAAAGGAATTCATTTGAAGGGAAACTACTATTTTCTTGTGTTTGACTATTGTCCATTTCAGTGTGGGATATGCGAGCTTTCAGCTCTTGTTTCAAGGTCACCTAGTTACCAAGAGTTGAGACCATTTTAGTTTATCATTCAATATAAGATGTGAAATATGTTACATTCTCACAAGCACAAAATCGTAGACCGTTCTCTGGATTGCTAGCTACCAATTGGGATCAAGGCCATTAAACAACCTTGAAATTCAGACCAGTGTAATTCCAGATATATGGGCGTATATTGAAGCCCCTTGGGCTCTTGTTCCTGTTGCAGTCTTGGTGACAAGACGTGTTTTGGAAAAGAGTCTCTGTTTTCAAGTAATCTGAGATATTCTAGACGTATCCTAGGGTTATTTGTACTGAAATTTCATTCTTCAATTAGCTATGTCCGACGTAGTCACCCCCACTGTCAAGCACTCCAAACGTGTCGACATTTTTGGCCCAAAGAAGACTCACATTTGTTTTGCTTTAAATGTCGGGCCCAAATTTGTTATAGACAGGTTACTTGCCGTGAGTGTGTTGATTGGGACGACCTGACCTGGCATAGATATGCGGGAGCTAGAGGCAAGGTTCTTCTCAAGGCGGCCGCCGACATCAAGAGAAGCTCTGGCGAAAAGCAGGCAGCTACGCAAGCTCTCCTCGCTGATCTTAGCTTGAACGAAGACCTGGAGATGTCCACCGGACTCCCGACTTCAACCGTTCAAGCCAGCGACAACCCCCCGGATTCCGCCAAGTGGAAGGGTACAGCAAACAGCGTACAGTCCTGTGGAGAGCTCACAGTTGGCCGGGACCAAACCCACGTTCATCTTGGGAGACTCCACCGACCGACGAGAGGACCCGGGCCCCAGTCACCATACAGAATATTATGAAGACTCGGACGGGGCCCGGGACCAGCCTATGGATCGGGACACGGCACCCCAGCGGGATCCCGGCGACCTCAGGCCAACAGCTTACAAGAGCAGGAGTCCTTCTGTAACCCGGACCCGGGGCAGCGACCGCAGTTCCCCTCCCGTTTCCCGTGGACGGCGCTCTTCTATCTCTTCGTCTCGATCTCCATCGAAGTCCCGAACTCCGAACAGTAGTGGGAGAAAGGGGAGATCTCACTCCAGGACGCGGGAGGAAACCCGACATGGAAAGTTTAGAGTCCGGACCCGGTCCCCAGTACGGGACCCCGACTCCAAAGACAAGGGCACTAAAGACCCCACCCGGATCCGGACCCCGGACTTCCGAACCGGAGGTCAAGTCTTCGAAAGTGGACAAGTCTGAGGATCGGACCCGGGCCTCGGGACGGGACCCCAAGCCCAAGTCAACTTCGGACAAATCCAAAGAACGGACCCGGACCCCGGATCAAGACCCCAAGCACAAGTCTGCCTTGGACAAGTCAAAGGAGCGGACCCGGGCCCCGGACCGTGACTACTCCGGATCCACAGTCGACAAGTCTGAGCATCGGACCCGGGATTCCAGGGATTCTTCTACTAAGATCTCCAGACGATCCCGGACCCCGGAACGTGACTCCTCTAGACGGTCGAGACGCAGTCGGACCCCCGACCGGGATCGCCATCAATGACCCAGATCTCGCACTCCCCCTCGCTATCGGTCTCGCAGATCCCGTAGCCGGTCACGATCACCGCATCATCATCGTTCTCGGCGGTCCAGATTCTTCGGACGGGGAACGACGTAGGGAGGTGCATTCTCGTCATCGTCACCGATCTTCGTCGAAGACACGTCACGGACAAGAATCATCGCATCATCTGCCGGAAGCAAAGTCCAAGCAGATATCCAAGCCGTCGGGGACCTCTAAAGTCATTACAGAACCCCGGAGAGAGCCGAGTTCCATACAGGAGACCCGGACCCAGGACCGGGCCCCACTTCCGGTAGCTTCGACGTCGGTGGTGCGTGAGAGTGATCATTCGTCGAGTTCGGAGCCGACTCCGACCAACAGGATTCTTTCCCGGATGACCACCAGCCAACATCTGCCTCTTCACCGGAAAAGTCATCTTCTCCAACTCACGGTGCAGCGGAGGAACATGATGAAATAGCGTTCAAGGCCAAGATTGCGGCCTTATATACCCTCCTCCCGCAGATGCCGAGGTCGGAAAAAGGAAAGGAGGACGCTGATTCCGATGAGCCACCTCGCAAACGTAAGCGGGCCACGGCAACGTCACTCTTCGCCACGGACAAGCCAGCTCCAGTTGAGACCCCACTGACGTGTGCACCCTCACCGGAGTCTTTACTATTGATGAAGGACCTGGACCGGCAGCTCAGGAGCTCCGCATCCTTCAAGAAGCCGAGTGCCTACAGCTTCTACGCGCTGCATAACTCCGTCCTACCAACCAAACACCCAAAGTTGGACAGAGATTTGGACAGGGTTTTGAAGGTAACCAAGCCACCCCCCGTGGTACTCCCGGCCAAACAAGTTTACCTGGTGGAGGACATGATGCTAGCACAGCACAGAATCACCTCCTATTCCGATTGGTTCCTGGCGGCTACCTCCAAGTTGGTGCTAGACCCCACTAACAGACGAGTAGATGCCGACGGCAATGCCACTACGGTGTTATCCACTACGCAGTTGACATTTTCAAGGGTTTCATTGATACACTCAACAAAGCCAACGCCCATGTCATGGAGACCGGCCTCCTCACGTACGCCACCATGGTTCAAGCCCAACGTTCGGCCTATCTAAAGAACCCGATGGCGGAGGTACTTCAGTCTGTCAAGACGGAACTGGCGCAACAACCCCTATCTGCGCGGTATTTGTTCAACAACGCCATTCTGGTCGTCATGCCATCGGTCAACGACGAGAAGACCTCCCGCCTTGTTGGAGCATTAGTACAGCGACCGGGCAAGGGCAAGTCCAAGGGCAAGAGCAAGTCTACCAGAGGAGGACGCCACGGACAGTCTTCCTGTCAGGACTCGGGCGCCTTCTCTACTCAAGACACTCAAGCGAATTTTCGTCCCTACGGGAGAGGAAAATCTCGGGGCAGCCGTGGGAAGAAGTCCTCCGATAGAGGCAGAGGCAAGCCCGATAGATATTGACTGCCACCGATCTCCACTTCACTTCAATCATCCAGTCATCAATTTCATCCTTCCATCTTTTCAACACTTCACTCATCCGGTTGTGGGCGGACGCCTGCAGTTCTTCTGGAGGAATTGGGAGCTCATTACAAAAGACAAGTGGGTCATCAGATCGCTCAGAGAAGGCGTTTTCTTCACCTTCCTGGAGTACCCCAAGCTCATCACCAGGCCCAAATCATCACGCCTCCCAGTTCGTCCAGAACACACAAAGACCTTGCTGGAATCCGTAAACACCTTGGTGGAAAAAGGCGCGGTTCGAGAACTACCTACGGAAGAAGAGAGTGCGGGGTTCTACAGCCCAGTCTTTCTGGTACCCAAGAAGGGAACAGACAAACTCCGCATGATCATCGACCTAAGGCGGCTCAACTAGACTATGGCTCCACCACCAAGGTTCAAGATGACATCAATACCATCACTATGGTCCCGCCTACAACCGGGAGACTGGATAGCCTCCATCGATTTGCAGGACGCCTACCTTCACGTTCCTATTCATCCACTTCATCGGCGTTACCTGCGTTTCATCATTCCCGGGAGACGATTCGAGTGGCAGGTCCTACCGTTCGGTGTCTCGATCGCTCCTTGGTGTTTCACCCGCATCACATCACCAGTTATGGCCTTCTTTCATCTCAGGGGAATCCACATAGAGTCCTACATAGATGACATTCTCATCTGGGAGTCAGAGATGCCAGCACTCAAGTCGCACATCCAGTTCGTTTTACAAGTCCTAAAGTATCTGGGATTCATCCCGCACCCGGACAAGTCGGAACTGGAGCCGGCCCAGACATGTCAGTACATCGGGGCGGTCTTCGACACCTGCAAGCAGCTGGTCCTACCAACCGAGGACCGTTGGTCAAAGATACAAGCTCTCATCCCAACGTTTTTATCCTGCCAATCGCAACATTTACGTCTGTGGCAAGGCCTCCTCGGACTTTTAACATCCACCCAGGACCTGACGCAGTTCGGCAGGATACAGGTGCATCCGTTGCAGTTCCATCTACAGCCTTACCTACGGGCGAGAGCACTCAACCCTTGGGTCCCCGTTCTGGATCATCTTCATCCCTTCATAGAATGGTGGCAGTCCAGGGAGAATGTGATGTCCGGGATTCCGCTTCAGCGACCATGGCCGGAGCTTCACATATTCACGGATGCCTCATTAGTGGGCTGGGGAGCCCATCTAGGCAAACAGCAAATATCCGGCAGATGGACCCCACAGCAAGCCAAACAGCATATAAACATCCTGGAGATGACTGCAATGAACATGGCAATCCGTCATTGGAGCCCACAGCTGTACAACAAGTCAGTGTTGATTGCGACCGACAACACCATGGTGGTCAGCTATATCAACAAGCTGGGGGGAACAAGATCCCTATCATTATTCCAGGAGACATGGACCCTGTTCCAGTGGGCACAAGATCAGCGATGCCAGATCACAGCGCGACATGTTCCGGGGCAACTGAATGTCATCGCCGACAGTCTCTCTAGACCGGACAAAGTACTGCAAACGGAATGGCACCTCCACACAGAAGCCTTCCGACAGCTGGCGTCGATCTGGGAACGACCTTTAGTGGACCTGTTCGCAACCAGGAACAACGCCCAGATCCCGACTTTCGTCAGTCCGATCTGCGACCCTCAAGCTTGGGCGATCGATGCGTTCACCCTCAACTGAAGCAACCTCCTTGCCTATGCTTATCCACCAATTGTGCTCATTCAAGAGGTCTTGTCCAAGATAATGGAGCACGACTGAGTCATCCTCCTAGTGGTACCATGGTGGCCGCATCACCCGTGGTTCCCGTCACTTGTGCATCTGCTAACGGATCAACCACATCAACTACCTTGGTGGCCCGGACTACTCGATCAACCGCACGGAATCCGGCACCACGACCCGCAATGGCTCAACCTACACGTCTGCAGACTATCAAGGATTCCCTCGCAGAACAGGGGTTTTCAAGGCCAGTTGCGGAAGCGATGGCAGCAGCAAATAGGACATCCACTTCACAACTATACCAGTCAAAGTGGACCTACTACAGCGCTTGGTGCGAGGCCAGAGGACTCGATCCCAACACTACCTCTGTTCCTATAGTGGCGGACTTCCTGTTGCACCTTCACCAGGACAGGAAGCTACAGCCAAGCACCATTGAAGGTTACCGATCAGCCCTATCAAGAGTCCTGAAACTGACGGCTGGAATTAATATTGGACAGGATGGCAACCTAGCAGCGCTCCTCCAGTCTTTTTCCTTACAGTCTCACAGAACACGTCAGTTACTACCAAAATGGGACCTGGGTGTGGTTTTGAGTGCATTCCTACGGCCACCGTTTGAGCCCCTGCATTTAACAACCATTAAGGCGTTATCCTACAAGACAGCCTTCCTTGCGGTGTTTGCCTTAGCTACAAGAATTTCCGAACTTCACGCATTGGATCGGAGTTCCCTAGCTTGGACTGCAGATTGGTCTAGAGTATCCTTTCGCCCGATCCCGGAGTTCATTGCAAAGAATGAATCTACTCGACAGGGACCGTGCGCACAAAGACCCTATCAAATTCCCTCGTTAACAGGCTTCGTAGGGCCACGGGAGAACGACCGATTTCTGTGTCCAGTGAGATTCCATCAAAGAAAAAAGGGGGGGGAGGCGCAGCAGGAGCAAGCAAGCAAGATCCCGACACTTCGGTAAGCATGAGCAAGCATACCATGCCGGAGACGAAGGGACCTCAAGGACTCGATGGCACCTGATTATCTGGCGATAAGTAATCGGAAAACTGGGCGGTACAATACTCCACCATTTCACTGTATTACTTGTAATCTCCTTGAGCTCCCTTAGCCTCTATACGACATGGGAATTATCAGGATATTACTGGGCATAGCAGATCTAAACAATCAGGACAAGGCGTGCTCCGCACAGTCCAACAACGAGACTACAAGGCCGGCTCCCCATCCTCCTCTGTTGGGAGTCTGGCATTCATTGATAGCAGGTTAAGATTTGAGCAACAAATATGAAACATTTATAAATAATGTTGGTATTTGTTATCAAATCAAACCTGCTATCAATCTTAATTTGCCCAACCCATCCTCCCCACTCGCTGCGGCCTTCACGCAAAACACGCCTTACGCCGCACGGGAAAAAGAAGACGGACATGCGTGGAGACACGCCACCTAGCGGACAGTCAAGGGAGATAATTTCTGTTGTAGAGACCTTCAAATAGGAGGAATATGGCATTCATTGATAGCAGGTTTGATTTGATAACAAATACCAACATTATTTATAAATGTTTCATTTCTATCGTTCTTCCTGGTTAAACAACGCGCATGTGCTGCTTTTAAGGACGCCTACAGAACGGGCGATATAAAGGCAATCTCACTGATGCAGACAACTGACATGTATTCAGACTTACTGGCACAACAAACCAATCATTCAACGACACTGTATGTTGGCATGCACCCAATGACTGAAGGTGTTTCGGAGAAAATCGGCCCCTTTCAATGTAATTTCGAAAAAGCAACATCTTCCTTTGGTACTTGATTGCAACAATCAAATTATATTCTAATTAGATGATATTATAAAGGTGCTAAATATTCAATATATTTTCTTTTCTCCGACACGGTGTTACAGATATTTTAATGCGAATTTCTTCTAATTAGAGTAGATTATAAAAGTGCTAAATATTGAATATATTGTCTTTTCTCCGAAAAGGCTCTTGTGCAGGGTTCTTACGGTCATGGAAAATCCTGGAAAAGTCATGGAATTGACAAATGTTTTCCAGGCCTTGAAAAGTCATGGAATTTCGTATTAAGTCATTGAATTTTGTTAGAGGTCATGGAAAAATAAAATGAAACTTGAAAATGTCCGCCAGGTCAATATTTCTCTGTATTTTTTTTGACCGAAAACGTGATTTTCTCGGACCCGCGAACTTCATTTCATCGAATGTCGCGTGTTGTCTGTGAAATTGCCAGTGCTCATTTCGACCATCATGGCTGTGTAACGAGAATTATTGGTAGTGACATCGTTTAGTCAAGTCCTTGCTCTGACACAGGTGTCGTCTTCGATTTTCATGATGCAGCCGTTGTCCATGGAGAATTTCTGATCTAATTTGTCAGGTAAAAGGTCATGGAAAAGTCATGGAATTTGTCCAAAAAAGTCATGGAAAGTCATGGAATTTCATAACTGTGAAAGAGTAAGAACCCTGTACAAGATATTTAACTGCGAATCTCTTCTATTTAGTATAGATTATAAAAGTGCTAAATATTGAATATATTGTCTTTTCAAAGACGCCATGCAGCGATGCCATGCAGCTACATATTTAAGTGCAAATTTTTTCTAAGATGATATTATAAAAGTGCTAAATATTCAATATATTGTCTGTTCTCAGACGTCCGCTACATATTTAGAGCATTTCCACAAAGTGGATGCTCTTATGTTTTCATGAGAAACGGCTCCGCCGGATCCGCCGCCGCCGCCGCGACTTTAAACGTAAATATCTCTGAAACCGTTAAATATTATCTCCTTAGGCCTGGGAAATTTGTCTGGTTGCGTTTCGATACCTGCTGCTCACCACTAGGTGGCGTTGTAGTCAGAGCATAGATAAACCTTTCTCTGACGATTTTATCTGAACGGCTTGTCTGATTTCTTTGAAATTTTATTACAATAGTCTTGAAGGATAGTCAATGTGCTGAAATGGTTTTGGTGTAGCTGGCATAACTATAAAGGCAAGTTTTTTGCGTCTCAAAAAAAAAAGTTTTTTGTGAAATGAAAATTTACCAGTTCGCTTGGAGAAATATTTAAAAACTGTTCTATTCTAGGTTGCCAAGCATAAATATAGGATTGCCGACATGATAATTCCCTGTCGGTGCGAACCAAATTGCCATTTAAATGAAAAATCTCAATTATCTGACTTAATGTCAAAACTTCCGTTCTAAACAACGTGTTTGATTTCCATGAAATTTGGGTATAATGATCTTGCAAGATAGGCAAAGGACTGACAAGATTTTGGTGGTGTTGGCGAATCATGGAGACGCAAAAATGCGTCTCCAAATAAGATTTTGTTTTCACAAAAATGGAAATTTGCTTCTTAATCAGGGAAAAGTAATTCTGTTTTGCTGAACATGAATGTAACATCCCCATTGTTATAATTCACATGCCAAATGGCCATTTTTTCAAATATATGAAATTCTCATGACTTTAGTTTGAATAAAATCACAAATTATCAATCAGTTAATGCTCAATTTTTGGTTTTATGTGGAGGTCCCCAGAATTTATTTGAAACTCGAGATTGAAATTGCACATACCATTGCATTTTGACAGGATAGTTACAACTGTTGATAATAATTTTTTGAACTGAAAAAGAAGAAACTTTTTTGAAGTGGAATTTCTACATACCTGCTATATGGCACATCGCACCTGAGAAATTTTTACATGTATATCTAAATGAAGTAATCCATTGGAACCACTGATGATTTTCCAATAATAGAGAAGAAAAGCAACTCTGGGTAGGGATGACAATTTCATTCCATATATTTCGCTACTAGTTCTAGCATCTCCAGCAGTGAACAAAGTTACAAACAGCTCCATACGCACAGTATATATACAAGGCATAATGTGATCTTAGTCGTGTTGATCCACTGATAAGCTTGGCATAATGCAGAAGCAAAGTAACTGTGAATAAACTTAATAAACACATGGTGACAGTCTCAATATTCGACAAAATTTGATTTGTCATCTTCAGGATATGATATAACAGCAGATACAGGCTCTTATATACAGAAACAACTACATGTAACAAAGACTGAAATGGTTCGATACACAAAATTAGAGGGCAATAGCCAATCTGATAATATGTGAACATAACAAGATAAACATGAGTGGCACATAGGCATGACAAGGAATACACACACCACATAGGCCTGGCAATACACAATTGAAATGGCAATAGTTAGATAAGGATTAATAGTGACGGGTGGTGATTTATTGAGGTGTGTGAGTGTGTATAGTGGAAGCAGAAATGTCAATTAGGGGAATAAACAACTGAAACAGAGATTAGAAGAAAAAAAAGTTGATTAGAGAAACGTAAGAAATGTACCTAGGATTGAAATCGGAAATAAAATCTAGAGAATTGGATAGTTACAGAACGGGAAATACAAGACTATATTAGGCTATTAATTAACAAGACAAGGAATACACACACCACAGAAATGCTGGATGGTTGTATTATCTTATCTAAACCGTGATTGATGAAATATATATGAAAGTTGAAATTAGAAACAAAAATACCAAAATAATAATAAACAGTAGTCTACCTGAATAACTGTAGCTCTTTCGAAGCTTTTACACCACTGTTAAGTTTTGGATTTGATAGCCGAATTTTAACCATCCATCGTCACATCCTGAAGATGACAAATAAAATTTTGTCGAAATATTGAGACTGTCACCATGTGTTTAAGTTTATTCAAAGTTACTTTGCTTCTGCATGTGATCTTAGCCAATACACATTTATGAATAGGTAAGGCAGTAAAATATGTCAGTCCGGTTGGACAGATATTAAAATGCTGTCATTTCCAGAAATTGTTAAATGTTAAGCGATAACCTGACAGCGATCTACAAATGGTGTGATTCAGGTGATACAATACACACTCTAATTGATTAAAAGAATACATAATCTGCTTATTTGGCAAGAACTAAGTAAACTGTACACAAATGAATAAAGTATGGGGATATAGTGGGTATGTACCTACATTGAATATTTCTACATGTCATGAAGTTTAGATAAGGACTGTCATTTTAAGATAATATAGGTATAATTTTCTTGGCAATCCATATCAGAATTGATGGAAACCTACAAATGTTGTAACTCTCATTTTTCATAATTGTATATTCCCATGTGCAGGGTTCGTACGGGTCCTCGAAAACCTGGAAAGTCATGGAATTTGAAAATAAAAAATCCAGGCCTGGAAAACCTGGAAAATAGAGATTTTGAGGCAAAAGTCATGGAAAAGTCATGGAAAAATAAAACGAGTGGAAATATCAACAAAACCTGCTTTTTGCTCCGAGTTCATTCTGTGAACAAAGTTTTCGCTAAAACCGCCATCAAAGTATCTCGAAGTCAAGTCTTGTCAGACAGAATGCCTTCTATAGTTACGGTAATTTAAATAATTCACCTTCCAAATTTAATTCGAAAACGGCCGATTTTCCCCCTGTCGTGATTTTTTCCATCCTTATAAAACGAATATACCCGTGAAACAATAAATTGGAACACTCCCGTTTTCGTCGTGGAGTTCGTGCCGCTGAAAGTAAAGTGAATATGTTACTAAGAATAATTTGTTTATAGGGTCGTACTAAAAACTGCGCAGAACTGCGCGGAGCTTAATTTCAACTGCGCGTGGATTATTTGATGGATTTTTCTTTATTTGCTGACGAGCAGAATATTGATATTAATAAAACAGACAATAAAATCCACAAATTTCGAATCTGTAGACTATATGTCGCTTGAAACGAGAGGGAACGAAATTCAAATGCGCGGAAATTATGTTTCACAGCCCGGAGATTAGCTTCGCTGGAATGGAATCGTTAATATTAGAGCCCCTTATCCTACCTTATTCGTTATCATTTCACTTGGAATCTTTTGATATGCTTTCTTCAACTGAGTCTTATGTGTGGAATTTCAACTGTCCGTAAGAATATATTGGCAGGTATCAATTTTGAATGCGCGGAAATCGTGTTTCACGCCACTGAGATTCGCTTCGCTCGAACTAAGTCTGATGTGTATGAATTGTATCTGTCCGAACGTAAATTGAGTATAAATTTTAACTGCGCGGAAATCGAGCCTGTAAGCAAATTTGGCATGAAGTTTAACTGCGCGGAAATCCATGGCAGCTTCACCCCACGCAGATTCTCCTGTATTGAACTAAGTCTGATGTGTATGAATTTCAAAAGGCTTGCGTGTATGAATTTCATCTGTCCGAACGTTACTTGGTATAAATTTCAACTGCACGAAAATCGAGCTGTAAGCATATTTGGCATAAAGTTTAACTGCGCGGAAATCCATGGTAGCGTCACCCAACGCAGATTCTCTTAGATTGAACTAAGTCTGATATGTATGAAAAGGCTTGCGTGTATGAATTTCATCTGTCCGACGTGATCTTGGTATAAATTTCAACTGCGCCGAAATCGAGCCTGTAGGCTTCTCATTAGCAGGAGGTTGGAGGCGAAAATGCCCGTCAACTGACCATTTTGAGGCACCTACTTGATCAATAGAAAGTAATTTATCGGCAATTTGAATGATATTTTCGATGTCTCATTTTCTTTAATAAACAGATGATTTGGAAGGACAAAGATATAAATGTTTCCCTCTGCTTGTCCCTGTCAGGGCTTCGGCGTAATAGTTAGTTTATGCACAACTCCTATGTCGAGGGAGCCATTATTTGATTTCTTTAGATCTGTATGATGTGTCTCATACATTTTGACTGCAAAAAGGGAGTAGTTGAGTATTTCATTTGTGCTATGGGGAGATACATGTCAACAGACATTGATGCTGGTGTTTTATTCACTCACCAATCCAGAGAGACATTTCCATGTAATAAAATGACAGACGTCGGTGTTTCCAACAACATGTTAATCCAGTTTATAATCAACGAGGAATCAACTTTATGAAGCGGACGAACATAAAACCCTGATCTCATCGCTGGGTGACTGACACCTCACGAGTGACGTTGTAGACAAGTCAATGTACTATACAAACCGATCATCATTGCAAGACTTGGCTTGTACATGTGAAATTTAGACGTTTAGTTTGTATGTATTTTCAATCCTTTACATCGCTGGACATTTCATTTTTTACTTCGTGTTTGATGGATAATGAACCAAACGCCGGCATCACGGTACAGATTTAGCCCGGAAATATGGTCAACTGACTGCAGGCACGTGTCGCAATACTGTCGGGCTATCATCCCTATTGCGGTAATGGAAACTTCCACTTCCAACAACCCCACAAGGCTTCCCGACGAATTGAATTGGAAGAGTTCACTTTCAAAATAGGGAAGTAAGGCACAAAAGTTCGCTTTTCAACAACAACAACGTGAAGGCAGATTTTTCTTTCGTTTCGTAGACTCTATTTTCTTTGTATTTCATTCTTGAAACTTGCAACTCTGGCGGACAAATTCACGACCTACGCAATTTAATTATAATAACATCAACAACTACACAGGGACTGTTTGAAGTTGAAGAAAAAGAAAAACATTTACGCGACAGATGGCTGATAAAAACTTTGGGGTTGGTAGCTTGTCGATGGGGAGGGCGGGTTACGCGCAACTGACATATTTTTAAGGATGGCCCCGAGTCTTTTAAATGAACTATGATAGAGATATCAAACATAATACACGGTTATCAATAGATCACAATGATCAGGGTGAAGCGGTCCGCCATTTTGGATCTTCCGTGAAAATCAGCGTCACATATAATTCTAACACAAGCGTTTTTCTGGAATTAGCGTGACAAATAATTTGAAAGTAGCCAATTTTTGAAGTTGCGAGTTTCATCACCGTTGTTTGTTATTGTGGGACATGTATGGCATTTGCATATTAAAATTAGGGCATGCAGACAAATAATGGCATTGACTTCGCAGGATATCCACCACCAATGAAGAATTTCAGTGTAAAAAATCTTCACATTTCTGGGAAAGTGTGCCCGAAAAGGTCATGGAATTTCCTGAAGTTGGTCATGGAAAGTCATGGAAAAGTCATGGAATTTCAGACATCCTAAGGTGTACGAACCCTGCATGTGAGTTGTCTTTCAGAACCATCTAGCGAATTTTGCATGTGTTCCAACAGCCTCAGCTTTCAACAGTACGTTAAAACCATGCTGTATCGGCTGAGCTGTTGAAACACCCTCCATTTCCTAGCTCTCACATACTGCATCACTGTCGAAATATGGGTACCATGACAGAGTGATAGATCACACAGCCAGTGAAGGTTCCTGATTTACATTGAATGTCGTTATTGCCTAAGTAGTACTAGCATTTTACAACAATAACAATTCGCTGACTTACAGTGAAAAATTATAGTGAAAGGTATTTATTTTTTTTGTTTTTCATTTTTATTTGCTGGCATTGTTTCAGATAGAATACAACAGCCTAATTCATACAATCAGGAATAAAAAGGGGGTCAAAGTCTTCATGTTCAAACTTGCATGGGAAATATAAAAGTGGCAATTTGAAATTCGATTTTTTAATGTCGGTGGGCCCATGAAACGCAAAATAAAGTTGGTGTTGCCTCACACTGGGTTTCACCTGTTGCTGAAGAAACCCCTTCTCAGAGGTACTTCTACCACTGATGATTCCTGATTCTTCATCCTCCAGGGGTATCGTATGTGCCCCACACACTGCCCCGTCCTAAAAAAAATTGCCACCCCTAATAGGGAGTGTGCCCAAATTGGAGAGATCTAAAGCCCTGTGAGTACCAAATTATGTGTTACAAAATTATCTGGGGAAATGCTCTTCGCCCGTTTTTCAAACGAGCTTTCATTAAATGCGAATCTATTCCAATTAGATAATATCATAAAGGTGCTAAATATTGAATATATTGTCCTTTCTCCGACACGATGTTACAGATATTTTAATGCGAATCTCTTCTAATTAGAGTAGATTATAAAAGTGCTAAATATTGAATATATTGTATTTTCTCCGAAAAAGGCTCTTGTGGATATTTAACTGCGAATCTCTTCTATTTAGTATAGATTATAAAAGTGCTAAATAATGAATATATTGTCTTTTTCCAGATGCCAGCTACATATTTAAGTGCGAATCGTTAAAAATGTGCTAAATATATTGTCTTTCTCGGAGCTAGATATTTAACTGTGAATCTCTTCTATTTAGATGATATCAAAGTGCTAAATATTCAATATATTGTCTGTTCTCGGACGTCAGCTACACTTAAAGTGCGAATCTATTCAATGAGCCTGTGCTGAAACTCATACACACATTAAGCTTGGATCAGGCATTGGAAAGTGCATACAAAGTTTGAAATATATGTATTAAAGCCGTGTGACGTCACTGGACCTAAATATGATTGCAACAGACCACCATAAAATACCATGCTTTATTTTACTCTGTGTAATAAAATCGTAAAAAATTACAATAAATATTTTTCCACACAGTTTCCAATGGTCTTTCATTTGATGGATCACTTTTAAGGTTACTGTATCGGGTCCCAGTTGCGTACGTGTACGTATCACAATATTGCTTAATTACTGGGCAGTGGTTTTTTTTGTATCCGTACAAACTATACATTTTTTGAAAGTCCTTGATTCAAGGAATTTACATAAGTAAATAGCTTTCTCGGATTTATTACAAGAATCGATTTATTTAAAGATAAATGACGTCATGTGATAATAACTATGTTTTTATCAAACAAACTTTTCATATACGATGTAGCTCAGTCTCTCATCATTTCAGTCTAGAACGCTGTCGTGTCGCAAAGGTGACCCAGTTAGATCACTACAAAGTGCATGTATGCACATCATCATAGTTGTCCCCGCTACTTAGTGGGGGTGGGGGGGGGGGGCCTTAGAAACACCGGTGTCCGTAATTCCATAATTCTGTAATTCCATAAGATTTTCTTGTCCGGACAAAAACTTGTGAACGATTTAACCGATCAACTTCAAACTTGGGGTGTGCCTTGACATTGGCGAGAGGACAGTTGGGATTGTTTTCCAGTAATGTGCGTTACTAATATGGCCACCGTCAGCCATATTGGATTATAAGCATTTGGATCTTGTCCGGACAATAACTCGAGAACGATTCAGATGATCTACTTCATACCTAGGGAGTGCCTTGACATTGTTGAGAGGAGGATTGGGATTGTTTTTCAAGCACATGCTTAATCCAATATGGCCACCATCGGCCATACTGGATTTCATTGGATTAATTAACCAGTTTGATCTTGTCTGGACAATAACTGGAGT
>JAVTVY010046611.1:0-21322 GCA_036873755.1 Hanleya hanleyi
ATACGTGTAAGGGAACCTGCCTTTCGTTTGTGCACAGTCATACGCCTTCACCCACTGATTATAACTATAATTAGGAGCTAAGTAGTTCCGTACATCCAGGAAACGGAGTGATGTGGTAGTGAGGGCCATATGATTATTGATCTTCTTGATGACGGACTTGATGGTATTCGCCTGGGCCAAGTAAGGGTAGAGAAATTCCTTGACCATGTTCAAGTCATAGCGCCCCGAATTGAAACCCAGCACCGGTAACTGGCCTAGGTATTGTAGGAAGCGCGCTTTCAATTTCTCCGCATACGGTTTCGGTAAAGGCACATCCTGCGACTGCATGGGCTCCGACCCCGACTCCGACTCCGACTCCGACTCTTCATCATCACTAAACGCTACACCCGGTATAGGAATCCGATCGTCCAGTTGGTCCAGTATATCCTGGAACTTGGACACCAACAACGCCGTACTGGCAGCACTGACTTCCTCTAAATACTCCATCATGCGGGTGATCAACTCATGGGAATCCCCGGTAGACACGAAACAGACCGGTGCAGCGTCATAGCCAGGTACGTTGCTGGAAATACTGACACTGAGGGGAATATGGCGCTGCGTCCACTGTGTTTTCGCTGAAAACAGGTCCATGGGCTCCAACAAAGCCTCAAAATCATAACACGCCCGGTAGGGAAAATAACGGTCCGCCTCCGGTATGATCAGACCCTCATCGGCCAGTTCCTGGAAAATAGTAGGCGTATTATGATACACACCACCAGGATATACTCGCTTCACACTGTTGTCACAACTCTTCTCGTGTCGATGTAAGTTAGAGGAACGGTGAAACACCCGATGGCATTGGGCACAACTGTAAGACTCATATTGTAGATGAGCGAAAAATGACTCACGCCATTGTCGTCGAACACATTGACTTTCATTGTAGAAGCATACCGTTCTGTTGAACGACGAACCAATTCAGCCACAAATGTATCCTCCTCGCATCGTAATCGGTATACAAAGATATTGATGTTGAACAGTGTTTCCACGTCATCCAAATTCTTGAAAGGAACTCCACGGAAGTGCCGCTCATCCAAGTCTTGCTGCTCTAAGTACTGTTCCCAATAGTGATTGGCCACTGTGTCACAAAACCAGGGGTTACACTCGTCCACATGCACGGCCAAACACCGAAACAAACATTTCCGGTCTTTGTAGGACCCATTTGACCCTCGCGTTAATGCATACAGTCCGGGTCGATGAAGCAGCCAAGGAGGGAGTAGTACAGGAGCACCGATAGGATGATCTCTCATTTTCGTGACGAAAAATGTGACGTTGGTCACCATTTCCACAAACCATTGGGTATTGGGGCGTTGCAACCGGGCCCATTCCAATGGATCCAACGTAGTCAATTGGTCGAGGAGTGGCTCCAGGGAAATTGCATCCGTCACCGTGAACGGCTGGTCAAACACATAGGTATTATTACTGGGATAATAATACCGCACCTGATCCGTCTGCTTGTGCCGTAAAATATACCCGAATGTCATATTCAACTTCAACGCTGTGACCTGGTCTCTGAAAATGTTCTCAGCGTAGGTAGACAGATAGGTGAGGTCCTGCAGTCGAAAGTTATACAAGTCCAATAGACGACGGTCACGGTGAAAACAATGGCGTATGGTAGCCCAGTGTCGTTGATAAATCTCACTCACACGCTCGTCTTCAGGCAAGACTTCAACCGGAGGTGCTGCTGGGTCCCATGGAAAATCTTCTCCACGTCTCATGCTTTCAAAAAAAAGTAAACAGGTTCTCCACAGCTCATACAAGTAGGCAAGCAGGCTGGCTGGCTGGCTGGCTGGCTGGCTGGCTGGTTAGAGGTGAGGCAGGAGCTGGTCAGGCAGGCTGGCAGGTCAGGTAAGTCAAAGAGCTCCGCAAGGTAATGCAATGAATACACCCAATCGACTAAAATCACCTCCTTTTATACGTTTTTTCTCATGCCGCCGCCATCTTGTATTACAACAGGGCCGACAGCCGCCATCTTGTATTACAACAGGGCCGACAGCCGCCATCTTGTATTACAACAGGGCCGACAGCCGCCATCTTGTATTACAACAGGGCCGACAACCGCCATCTTGTATTACAACAGGGCCGACAACCGCCATCTTGTATTACAACAGGGCCGACAGCCGCCATCTTGTATTACAACAGGGCCGACAGCCGCCATCTTGTTTTACAACAGGGCCGACAACCACCATCTTGTATTACAACAGGGACGCCTATTTGACCTCAATGACCCCTGTGACGTCATAGTTACATCCGGGTAAAATAATAGACCATTTGCTCAATGACTACTACTTATATTATTATTATTCTCCCCGCCGAATTGCGTGCTTTCCGTTTCGTTGACACTGCTGGACCGATGAAGTCTGAAATGGGTGTTGTAATTATAACCATAGAGATCTACCTTTATAAATCAATAAAACAAATCGTTCAACAACCCTGGCGGCCATCTTGGATTTGTGAAAACCCCCAAAACAATCTTCTTGTCGTTGAACCGATCTACGTAAAAGTTGGCAGACATGATCAATAGAGCTTGGCCATTCCAGGCTGTTGGTGAATTTGCTTCGTACATGTAAAACAATCAGAGTCTCCGCCAACCAATCAAACGACGAGGAAAACTGTTGCTTATCTACACGGACACATCTCTTATCCAAAACTTGCCCGTGTAGGACTGAAGACCTACGAACATTGCTGACTTGATCACGTCTCGGGGCAAGCGCACATCACTCACTACCTGAATTCGAATAGTGTTGTTTGCATTATGTATGGAGGGAAACGTTTCTCGGTCATGGCTAATTATATGTATTTGAAAACTGAAAGACACAGACACTGAAGGAAGAATTACATGTACACATGCGTTTTCCCCACAATATGACATCGATATATAGGGGAACATTCGTGTACCACCGAGTGTTACAGCAATGTAACAATTAATGTTGGAAGTACCATTTGATGTTGCCGACGATGTAACATTATATATTGGTACATCAATGGCGGCGGCTGTCGGTCCAATATGTATAGGGTTTGGATTGTTCCAATGTCGGTCCTACATTGGCTCTACTTTCTTTGAGGGTAAGAATAGCCATCCTCGGTATATTGTACCATCATTGTACCATTTTAAAATGGACAAATATTGTAACATTAAAAATTGAGGAAAATAGAAAGCACTCTTTGTTAATTGAAGGCAAAGAGGTCGTCAGTGTCGAGTAACGTGCACGTCCGCTTTCAAATTGTTGTTTTGGGGGGGGGAGGGGGTGGAGTGAATTACGAGTTACGGCCCTTGAACCACCTTGTCCGGCTGACAGACCACCACATCAACCACATCTTCAGCTCAGTCAAACCGATTTGTTTCGGTTAAGGATAGATTTCATGGCCCAAAATCAAGTAGCCTTGGCCTTGAAATCACGTGACTTTAGGCCATGAAATCACGTGACTGAAGACTGATTTAGGATGCAAATTTGCGCTAATTAGCGTTAAATCAGTATTACTGATTACGAGTTAGGGTTAGGTTTGTGTTAGGTATATTATAAAAAATCCAACGGTTGCTTTCAGCTGCTTCCGTGGCTCAGCATCCTTGCGAGCCAGTATATCAATCGATAGGTTGCGATCGATACACTGGCTTGGTTAGTTATCGATAGCAGTTCTGGATATAAATAGCTCGAGGTTTTTCAACTAAACCGAACCAATCAGTGAGCGCGCTGAAACAGCTCATCAGGCCAATCCGCAGCGAGGTTTGAGTTTTGACTGGTTTGAATTTCATCGCCGGCCAGACAACCTTTGAAATGGACATCGGGTGTCAAAGCGAAAACCACAGGCTTCGAAACAACCGCTGGGGATGAAATGTACGAGATTGTGCAATAGACGCAACGACTTGAGAACTCATCCGAATCACCACAAGCAGCCAGAGGATGCTAAGTCCCCGCCGAAATGGCAGCAGTATTTTTTAGCATTGTTGGTCTGGGGGGGAGGGGGGATATACATGAGGGAGGCAACTGCTACTTCATAGGTGTTGGATGCGGAAGGGTTTTTCTGCCTTTCCAAGTTTTAAAATCAACTCAGAACGGTTGACTGAACGTTTTTTTGCTTCTGTAATATAGTTTCCAAGCAGTGAAGCATGGAAATTATGTAACCGAGAAGCAACCCCAAGTGACATCCCAAGGCATATTATCTGCAAACCAAATTTGACGAGCAGCTGAATGCATCCTCAACCTATTGTCTGGAAACCAAAATTTAAATTTGCCACCAGGTTTCGCCACCTATAGGTGCAAGTGGGCGAGGATGTAATCCCAAGGATCATCTCATGACATGGTGTATCAGCATACGAACTTTGGGAAGAATGTGAAAAGGGTTTATTGCCCAGAAACCAAATTTAGATTTGTATGCATAAGTGTGCGAAACACAATCCCAAGTGACATCTTATGGCATATGAATACCAAATTTGAGAAGAATTCGATGAGCAGTTGTCAAATTATTGCCAGAAACAAATTTCAGTTTTTCCCACCAGGTGTCGCCACCAGTATGCAGAAGCAGGTGAAATACAATCCCAAGGGACATATCATGACATGTTATTTGCATACCAAATTGGAAAAAATCTGATGAGCAAAATCAAATTTAGATTTGACACGAGGTGGTGCTACTTGTAAGCACAAGTGGGCGAAACGCAATCCCAAGCGACATCATATTTCATGATATATTCATACCAGATTTAAGAAGAATCTGACGAGCGGTTCTCAAGTTATTACCCAGAAGCAAATCTGGTTATTTTGCCACCAGGTGGCACCACCTGTAAGTAAAAGTGAGCGAAAGGCAATCCCACGCAACATCTCCTGGCATGATACATGCATGCTAAATTTGAGGAGATTCCGATGAGCAGTTCTCAAGTTAATGGCTGAAAACAAATTTTGATTTTAACACCTGGTGGCGCCACGTATAGGCGCAAGTGGGCGAAATTCAATCTCAAGCGACATCTTAGGTCATGGTATTACCCGGAGACAAATATGGGATTTTGCCACCAGGTGACGCCACCTGTAAGTGCAAGTGAGTGAAAGGCAATCCCATGCAACATCTCCTGGCATGGTAGATGCATGCTAAAGGAGATGGCATTGTAAGGTGGGGGTTTTGCCCACAGCCAGCCGACTCATAGGAATGTACATTTCTTCTCTCCATCTGTCAATCACAATGCAATGTACAACTTGTCGTCGGCGGCAACTGTCAATCAACGGACTGAATGTTACAGTGAACCATGATAGCTGCACATATGTTCGGTACCAAGGCGTTATTATTTCACCACGTTGCAGTCGATTTTACATGCACATATTGGAGAATAAATACACAATTTAGGTGAATATATTGCCGTTGTAACAGCTAGCGACCGATTGTTCGAATTCAACGTTTGGCCAGCCCGTAATGTCCACACGGTATCGTATCATCGGTAAACAATATTTATTTTACTTTTAATTGGTTCATAATGAAAGACTGAAATCTTATTTCAGATATACTGAATGCAATTTCTTTTTACAAAAATGAGAAAGATTGAAATATCTTGTAGACGTCACACATGTTGCCCTCCTGGGATTCGAACCCGGTAAAAGAAAATGTTGAGGCGCTTGTGATCCAACGTGCGTATCCACTACACCACGACATACGAACAACTGTAACAGGCTATTTTGTCACTTTAATCTACTTACGAAAACTTCAAACTTTATGAATCATAACTTTTCATTTTTTAGTATGAAGGACTCCTTGGACCAAAAACATCTTCCAGCAGTGGGGATATAATATTACCACACAACACCAGGTTAAATGGCGTTTTGGTCCAAGGAGTACTTCAAGTCTAAATGCGTGTCTGAAGGACTCGATTTAGACCCTTTTTTCACGAAATAGCACAAGCTGTAGATTTCAGTTTCATGTGATAACTATAATCATAACGCAATCGCACTAAAACTTTCACATATTGTGTACTTGTAATTTCTCTTGTCGTTACATTAAAACATAAGTATTTTTAGGACATTTTATTTTTTCGATTTCAACCGCACCACGTATAGGCCAAAATCCCGCCTTATCGTACCATCACCTTTGAGAAGAATCCGATGAGCATGCAGTTCTCAAGTTATTGGCCAAAAACAAATTTCAGATTTTGTCATCAGGTGGCAGCACTTTCTGAGCAGAAGTGGATAACGCAATCCCAAGCAACATCTCATGGCAAGGTACAATGTATGCATGCCTAATTTGGGAAGAATTCGATGAGCAGTTCTCAAGTTATTGCCCGGAAACCAAATTTTGAGCAACATTTCAAAGCGTTTCAAAGTTATTGCTTGCAGCACAAAAGAATGGAAAGAACCTTGGTGGCGCCACCTACAGACAGATCTTTCTGAAACGTAATACCAATCAACATCTTGTCACAAGGAATGCATATGCCAAATATTGAAGAAACTAGATACAGTCGATTGAATACGATTGGAGGCATGCCTTTTGCATCTTTAGTAAAGGAAACATTCATTATTTGTAAAGAAAGTAAAAACGTAAACTTAGGAAAACATCATTAGCATGGCCCCATAAGATGCCTTGAAGGTAGGTACCCACATACCAAATTTAAAAGAATCCATTACGGTCCAACAGTTACTGTCCGGAAATGCAATTTTACCTTGGCCCTCAGGTAGCGACATGTGTAGGCAGATAGGCATAAAAAATAATCCCAACCGAGATCTTGAGGCAAGATCCCTTGACATTGGAAATAGAAAATGTTAACTTGGCCTACAGGTGATGCCACCTATGAGCAGATCGACAAGAAAAACAGTCCCAAGTGAAACCTTCAGATAACGTACATGTATACCAAACTTGGAAAGAATTCATTCAAGTATTAAAAAGTTATTGTCCGAAACATAATTTTAAATTTGCCCCCAGGTGGATCGGCATGAAAAACAATGCCAAACGAGAAATTGAGGCGAGGTACCTACACACCAAATTTGGAATGAATCGGTTCAGGTTTTCAAAAGTTATTGTCTGGAAACACTTAACTTAGCTTTCAGGTGGTCCCCCTATCAACATGAGCAAGGGACCCACTTACCAATACAATACGAATCTGCGCATTTGAAAACCCCTCAGCTCTGGGCGCCAGCCATTCATATTGTATTCAATTTGAACCAAGATGTCAGGAACACCAAGCAGTCAAGTCACAAATATACAGATTGTCAAAAATTTTGCAATTAGAAATGGCCCCTAAGGTTTCCATCCAATCAGAGAAACCGGTAGTCATTCCACAAATCTCTTGATGCATCGATAATGTATACCAAATTTTACATTGAGCATTTGAACAGTGGCAGATATAGAGATCATTAATGATTTTGCATAAATTAAAGATGGCTGCCCATCCTTCCCGCCACTCAGAGGAACTAATGTGGTTATTCATTAATGCAAGTCTCTTCATACATGGATGCTGTAAACCAAGTTTCGTATAGAACATTTAAATGGTATCAGAGATAAGCATCATTAAAGATTTTGAATAAATTAAAGATGGCCACTAAGATTTCCGCCCAATCAGAGAAACCAGATCTGCCATTCATCGTAAGTCTCTTGATGCATCAATGATGTATACCAGATTTTACACTGAGCACTCCAGCGAAATCAGAGATAGAGATCATTAATCATTTTGCATAAATTAAAGATGGCCACCAAGGTTTCCGGTCAATCAGGTCCCGATTCAAAGTATGATGTATACCAACTTTCATATAAAACAATTGAATGGTAACCGAGATATGTATCATTATCGATTAAAGATGGCCTCCAGGGTTTCCAGCTAATCAGAAAAGCCTGTTTGGTAATTCGTTGAAAGTTGCTTGATGTATCGATGATGTATATCAAATTTCGTATTGAACAGTTGAATGGTTTCCGAGACATGGATCAGTATCCATTTTGCATGAAATTAAAGATGGCTGCTAAGGTTCCCACCCAATCAGGTCCCAATTCAATAGGCTTCTGGTCCTTGACTAGGTAAATAAGCATTCCAAATTTGGAATTCATCAGCGGAACAGTTTTCCGGCTATCTCGCTCACGAACGGACGTACGGACAGACGGATGTACAAGACGATGACAATACCCCATGGCCAAAATTGGCCGAGGGGTGAAAACATGGGTCTGTGCCTGATAACTTGAAGCCATTTGGGGTTGCAATTCATTGACGGGTGGCAGAATTATACCCAAAGACAATATATGAAGGTCGGGCGAGGGCTAGTTTGGGAGATAGAGGGTGCGGCTTGGCACCCTGGGGGTGGGGACATGCTCTCCTTGAGGGTAGTGGTGGTGTGCTGACATGAAAGTCATAGAAAGTTCCCTGTACATAAATAACCGCACTGACAACTGCATGCCATCATCTGTCAGCCTGAAGACCAGCAAGGATGAATTCAGTTCAATTCAGGTAATTGATCATGTGCACCCGAACTTTAGGAACTCAGTTGTAATTAATATAGTAAGTTACATGTGTGGACACAAATGGTTCGTGCAGAAGCTTTAGGGTAAATCATATGATGTGGAATGCAATTATTTGACAGCAAAATTGAAGGAAATGTTGTCATTCGTTTAAGATGACACGAAATTTAAAAAACCCAGGTATTCAGTACTGCGGGGATTTCCCCGCCAGTTATTTCATATTATACTTCTGAAATAAAATATGGTTCATGCAAAAGCTTTAGGGTAAATCATATGATGTGGAATAGAATGATTTAACTGGAACGGACAAGAAGAAGAGAAACTCAGTGGCGCCACCTTCAGGCAGATGTTGCTGAAACCGGCGACCGGTGTCTTGTCGCAAGGAAGGTGTATGCTGAATTTCTGGAGAATCCAACAAAGCATTTGGCAGTTATCGCTTGCAAAGAACATCACTTGCAAAGACATTCACGGACAAGAATGGACATGAAGAAGGGAGATCCAGTGGCGACACCTTCAGGCAGATGTTGCTGAAATGCAATAGCAGCGGTTGAACCAATGTCTTGTCGCAAGGAATCGTATGCCGAATTTCGGGAGAATGCGACAAAGCATTTGGAAGTTATCGCTTGTAAAGAATTCAAACTGACATCCCCGGACACAATGAACCAAGATCCATTTTGAATCAGTGGCGCCACCTTCAGGCAGATGTTGCTGAAATGCAATACGGACTGGCGTCTTGTCGCAACAAAGCTTTAGGAAGTTATCGCTTCGAACAGACGTGCACGGACGTACACGGACATCCACGGACACAAAGAAGCAAGAACCAGTGGCGCCTCCTTCAGGCAGATGTTGCTGTAATGCAATACGGACTGGCGTCTTGTCGCAAGGAATGCGTATGCCGAATTTCGGAAGAATCCAACAAAGCGTTAGGAAGTTATCGCTTCGAACAGACATGCACGGACGTACATGGACATCCACGGACACAAAGAAGCAAGAACCAGTGACGCCACCTTCAGGCAGTTGTTGCTGAAATGCAATACGGACTGGCGTCTTGTCGCAAGGAATGCGTATTCCGAATTTCAGAAGAATCCAACAAAGCGTTAGGAAGTTATCGCTTCGAACAGACATGCTCGGACGTACACGGACATCCACGGACACAAGGAAGCAAGAACCATTTTAAAGTCCCCGGCCGCGTTGCGGCGGGGGACAAAAAAGGTCCAGGTAAACCTTCTGCGAGGATTTAGGATTACCTGGACTAGTGCAGGTGTGGCTCAGGGGTAAGATGCCTGACTGTGGAGCAAAGAATGGCGGGTTCGATCCCCGTCGGTGCCAGTTTCGTTATTTCGGACAGGTTTTTTTCTAGCTCGTAAATTGTTAAATACAGTAAATACGGGTAAATACAGTGCCCCAACAACAAATAAGAAATAACAGGCCACTTGATTGTGGGCCATGGGAACTATCCTCGACCATTTGTTTCATATTTTGGAAGTCCGGTGTCGGTTCTGGATATGCTGATACAAAGGCTTGAGTCATGCGCTCGAGATATCAAGCTCAACAATCCAAGAGATAAACGTCCCGATCTACAAAGGCATTGAAACTCAGGAACAGAAAACGAACACAATCGGTGTATGATACATGTCGCTTAGAGTTACTCAATCTAGGTAAACCAAGATGGTAAACAGGAGAATACCATCTAGACGTAACGCTATGAAAACCTCATGTGAAATGTTCGCCGATATTCTGCGAGATCCCATAATAAGCCAATCACGACGATTTCTGACTTTTCTCTCTGACAATGATTGACGTTTACTTCACGGAGATTAACATCTTCGCGCGGGAGTAAACTCTTTGATCTGCACTTTTTACCATGTAAACCGTCTGGAAATGATGCCATACTTCAATACTCTTTCCCGATAATGTTTATATATCAGTCCACGAGCTGCCGTGTGTAATTACTGAGGGCGTGATTTCAGCAAGCTAGCCACGTGATTGGCTAACAAATCTAGTTTCAGATTCGCATGGGATTTATATAGGGCTGAATTCAGATATAGTATTCCGTGATATTATATCTGAGTTTAGTGAGATTGAGAGTTACTGTATTTCCCCTGTTTTGACTTGGCGCGCGCTGCAAAACAGTTACAGACGCAGAAGACACGTTCTTGTCAGTTTGGCATTTTCATTGAATCTGAACCCTACAGAGATCCTAATATCGATCTAAATGGCTCAATATGGCTTACGACACATAAATTGTTTCTGTAAAACTAAGTAATCGATTATTGTGAGTAAATTTGATAACTTTCTGATCACGCAACACTAGTGTATTGTTGTTGTATCAACGTAGGAATGACATTTGTTATTTGTGGCATTTATTTCTGATCAATTAAGCGAATGGAATTTATTTTTATACTCTGAGAATATTTTTCGGAATGTCATATTAAATCTTGATCGCAATGAGTTATGTAATTTTAGTTTGTAAACTTTAGACAAACAAGGCTGATTTTCTGTACTTTGACATGCAGAGTTTTGTCCCTTGCGTCACAGTGTAAATGTACTGAACGAGTTTCGAATCAAATAATAATTGATTAGAGGAAATAGAGAAATGCATTTGATTTATAAGTAATTTTATATTTCCAGAACTGATTTTATGGCTGACGGTTTATCAACTACCCGTTCTTCAACTCCTATGATATGTGATGTACAACATGTTTACAACCGAGTTACAATATTATTCAACATCAAGGGAATTAAATAAACTGTTACTGAAAAATCTCTGTGGTTCTAGTTAAGATCTACTTTTCTACCAAATTTCTGAAGATTGACCGGACCTGGATATTCCGTACAGTACCTCATTGTTTGTGTGCCGACTGAGAGGCAATATTAGGAGTTTTATTGAATTGTTCCGTAAATGCTCCGTAAATGTAGAACTAGAGGTAGAACGTGAAGTGGAGGTGCTTGAGGATGGAGCTGTCGAAGGCTATGAGAATGAAATAGCGCTAGGACAGTCTGAGCACAGTACTGAAGATGAAGCACGATTTAAGGCCAAACGTAAGCACTTACGCGGCAAGATCACCCGTGCTATAAATAGACTAAGCTACTATATAGACGGGGAGGAGAGTAATCAAAGGAGAATTAAAAGAATTCACACTGAAATGAAAGAAGATTATTCTCAGGTGTGTAATGTTTACAGTGAACTTGGCAATTTTGTGAATGACGACCAAGCAGCCCGACTCGACCAATGGGAGAATGATCTCGCCAGAGAAGTCTACGACATTGAAGATTACATATGATCACTTACCTTAGAAGACCATGGTACACATACGACCCAAGTGACCCAACACAGAATGGGTACCAGGGCAACCCCTCTAAGGCAGACAGAACAGACGGACATAATTGAATCTGAATTAAGTGCCCAAGAACAGCATTTTACTGTAGAACCAAGGGGATGTAACTCCTCAGCATCAGAAACAAATAGTTCTAGTCCCTCATACAATCTCAATTTACCTGGCCCAAGCATGTCTGTTCAATCTGAGGACAGAGCACTCTTTGGGCTCTTGGGTTGTTGAATTTAGAGAAACTGTCCTACCATCGTACAGTAGAGAAATGTCAGTTAGTGGAACTTTGTACAAATTAGAAGCCAGCAAAAATACATGTATACCTACCATAACTCTTGAAAAGTTTAGTGGTAACCCATTGAGCTATGTAGATTTCATTGAACGATTTAAGATACACATACATAACAACGTCCATTTGTCAGATGACATGAATTTGGCGATACATATCGCATGCTGATAGCAAAATACGAACGTAGCGTGCAAGATCTATGGTGCTACGTTTCGTAATTTGTGTCTAATTCCGCTTAACCCGGGGCTAGGGGCCGTATGAACCCATGTACTTCAAGAACCTCACGGTACTCATATGAACAGTCACAATCAAAGCGTGACTGAGATACATCATTCTTTAGATGACGACTTTACAACGAATATTATGGATTAAGAATACTGATCAGCGATACGGATTTGATATTTTTGGAACATCATGATGTCTTGCCGGCATCATTGAAAACTGTTGACCGCTTCTCTCTTGCAGGAAACAAGCCTATGTTTATGTATACTATGATTGTCTTTTTGAATTTGGTGCTAATACTGTTATATGGAAAATGGAATAGGTCTTTGGATTATGGACGCGGATATTCTCTAATGGACGACGGCTGGATTATGAATGGCGGACTAGACGCTTGTAATGAGAATGGTACAACTGCGCATGCACATCAGGTGAAGCACAGCGTGCACTTTCTGGTCTAGGCTCATCTGGCATAAATTATGCCACAGCACTCAAAGCTTTGAAAGGTCAGTTCGGTCAACCCAGCTGCATTGCACGCGCATGTCTTACAGGCCTTACAGGCGGTGCTAAATTTAGCATTAGGGACATGGGATTGCGCGATTTTTCCATTGACATAATAAACTGTATCTCCATCCTTCAGAGAATAGGCTACCAGGTTGATCTGAATTTCAGCGAGAATTTGAGACAAATCATAAGGCGTCTACATGACGGTAGGTAAGTGGAAAAGCGTTGCCATGGAGATCCATGAGAGAGACCAAGTCCCCAGTATTCAACAGGTAAGTGAGTGTGAGAAAGCGAGTGAGAGCGGAGTTTGACCCAGATTTTGGGGACATCTGTGGTGGAAACAAACCAGACTCCAAAGACTACAGGGAAAGAAAGAAAAGCGTTCACTCAACTCAACCCCGTTCGAGGGGCCTGAAATATTTTGTCTGTGAAGAAGAGCACAGAATGACAGAATATCCCACCTTCAAAGACTCTACAGTTGAGGAGAGGGTGAAACATGTACAGAATAACAGATTATGTTTCTCTTGTTTGACCAAGGGTCATGGGTCAAGAGAATGTAGGTCAGTCTTAGACAAGGACGGAATCTTGCCAGTACTACGAGTAAACTTCCGGTCACCCAATGGTAAAATGCGCGAAGGAAATTTGCTCATTGATAGTGGGACCGGAACAACAGTTATTCGTCGAGACTTTGCTAAGGCGTTAGGGCTGCAAGGTAAAAGGGAAAGATTTGATGTATCCGTAGTAGGCGGTGAGACGTTAGAACAGCCTCAAAGTAGACGAGTCAAGTTTTTTGGATATCAGCTTTGAACAGAACTGAGGAACACCTGATTGAGGCCCATGAGATGGACAGAACAATACTGGGGGAACTATTGAAATCTTACTCACATTTGTCGAACTCTTGAGTTCCCTCACAGAGCAAGACCTATTGACCGTATTCTTGGGGTACAATATAGTCACCTTCATGTAGATGAGGAGATGAGGCAAGGTTTGCCTTTCGAACCAGTGGGTAAGAAAAGTACACTTGGGGGGTACGTTATCGGCGCGGACAGCACCAAAAGGCATCAGCAGTTTGTTCCATGGGCTATTTGCAGAAAGTGGACTTAGAGAAGTTCTATGAATGTGAAACCTTGGGGGTGAGGGCGCCCGACTGCAGCTGTCCAGCAAAGGCCATTTCTCACGACGACAGAACAGTTATGAAGCTATTTGAAAACTCCTGTAAAAGAGTAGGAGACAGATTTGAAATAGGATTGTCTTGAAAAGTAGATTCATCACAACTATCTGAAAGCTACCAATTAGCAGAGAAGAGACTCTTCTCTTTGGAGAGGAGCTTGCTTAAGGATAAGCAGAAAGCCACGATGTATTCTCATGCCATCCAAGAGTACATAAATAATTCTTGGGCACAGCCAATGACAGATGAAGAAGTCTTGAGCAAAGAACCAGTCTTCTACTTACCTCATCACGGGGTTTATCGGCCTGAGAAGGCGAGTACTCCTTTGCTGATTGTCTTCGATCCCGTTTGCCAGATCCGCGGAGTATCATTGAACTCCTTTCTCTACAAGGGATCCTGCCTGATAGGCAATTTCCTGGGTGTTCTTTTACGATTCCGCGAGCAAGAAGTTGGCTTCAGCAGAGGCATCTCAAAGATGTATCTACATCGTTTCTTGTGGCGTGATCTAGACACATCTAAGGTTCCTACAGTGTATCGACTGCTTTGAGTCACATTCTGTGATAAACCTTCACATGGCAAGCTTTGTCATGCTACGCATGGCAGAGGAAGCCAAGGCAAATTATCCATCTGCGTCAGAGATCCTAGAGCGTGACAGATATGTTGACGATCTGATTCATTCATGTGCCTCAACAGAAGAAGCTGTCAACAAAATGAATGGCTTGGATCAAGTTCTATCTACAGGAATTTTAAGGTCAAGAAATGGTACTGCTCGGCCAATCTGCCAATGAAGATCAGTGATTGTCATCACAATTATGTTACATCAGTTGACGACGACTCTCGGGACGAATCTGTTGATATTGTCAAAGAAGGACACAATCAAGTTTATGGCCAAAACAGTTGAAATCGGCAAATTGACTAAGAGAATCATACTCTCGAGAGTGTCTGGGATATATGATCCTTTGGGCCTAGGATCTCCAGTGACAATTCAGGCTAGGATCGCATTGCAAGACATGGCGATCAAAGATGTTTGACTGGGACGACCAACTACCGCCAGAGATAAGTCAACATTGGGTTGATTTGTTTCAGGGCTTACAGGACTACTATCCCTAGACTTGAGATGATGGGAGCGCTAATATCTTCGAGGTTAGCAAATTACAACACATATAAGGGAAGTGGGAAGAGGTGCCGACATACTGACAGAGTCCCATGACTTCACAGTATAGTCTTCCGGTTAACCTATTCTAAAGCACATACCAAGAATCTAACGATTCGTGATATGTGTTGTATCTCAGGTACGCTTTTATTGTACCTGTTCATGTGGCAACTTGGATGATATGACCACACGGCCCCTAGCACCGGCATAAGCGGTATTAGATACAAATGTAGAGAGCTATGATGGAAATGCTCTGACAACTCGTATATTGGTAATTGGCGAGCTGTTTCGCTGTGACAACTCGTATACTGGATATTGGTGAGTTGTATCGTCGTCAGATGAAAATGACGGCATTTAACACAAAAGACTAGTCTGTAAGGCCCGATGTCGACTCAGCATCAACTTCCCACAAATGCCAACATATATCAAAGACCAAGAGGTCTGTACAGGGGGCGGGCCTCGGGGACGAAACGTCCACCAGCAGAATCTCGCCATATACAAGACCATTGTCGAAGAGTTCAAGATGTTACTCTCTGGACTGACTCCAAAATTGTCCTGCATTGGCTACAGTCGGAGTCCATTTCCTTGAAAGAGTTTGTCGGAGTTAGAGTGGCGGAGATAGTCGAAATGGGAACCTTGTCAGTGGAAGTATGTTCCCACAAACCTCAATGGTGCTAAGCAGAGGGCTCAAAGCAGATGAGATGAGCCGATGGATTTGGGATCCCCCTTTCCTGAAACGTCCTAAGGACGAATGCCCCAACTGCTTGCCTCAGCTGAGCCCCATTGACAAGTCGGGACCAAGAAATCCAAACCGGTTTGTGTCGTCATACCGAGAGATCCGCTGATGAAATCGTCCTCTAGCTGGCAGAAACTTGGCAGGGGCACGATATACTGTCTACCCTTCATTTCAAACGAACGGATCAAAGATTCCACAACCAAATTGTCGGGATCCCTAAAACCAGAAGAGTTACAGAAGGCTGAGACATATTGGTATCATCAAGCTCAGCTTGACCTGAAAAACTGGGAAACCAGCTGCAAGAATCTTTCACCATTTCTTCAGGAAGAAATACGAACCTGGAACTGACCCTATGTGATAATATTATTTCTCAATGTGAAAATGTTAAATATCTATAGGTGTCAAAATTGATGACTGTTTAAGATTTAGTGGCCATGTTAACTACAGAGTTAATAAACTCAATAGGAGCATTGGGGTCCTGAAAAGAGTCGGGCCTTTTATTCCGAATGATGCCAAATTTACTCTATATAACACCATTGTCCTGCCACACCTGGATTATTGTTCCACAGTCTATAGTGTTGCAAATGCTAGTGATATTGGTAGATTGCAAAGGATACCAAATAGAGCCATGAGGATAATATTGCAACGTCGTGCTCGAACTCGCCGAGTTGATATGTTACAATAATGTAAATGGTTAAGTGTGAAACAGCGTTTTTATTTTAATAGATGTGTACTTGTTTGGAAAACTTTGAACAAGGAAATGCCTGTTCACTTACAAAATTGCTTCAAACATGCCTCGGATGTTCACCCTCAGAACACCAGAAATGCTGTAAACGGCCTCTTTCGAGGAAATTGTTTCAAAAATTCATTGGCTCATCTTGGGGAGCTGTGTTGGAACAGCCTTCAAAATGAGATCCAGAGCTGTGGAACAATTCAAACTTTTAAACGACATTGTAAAAAACATATTATAAGTCACGTAGAACCGCTTTAATATCTTAGTGATGCATATACTGTATACTGTAACCAGTGCAATAATAGTATGTGGTTTTCATTTGTTTTTATCCATATTTTGTTGTTTAACTATCTATTTGTTTTATCCCCTTAATGTATATATGTATATTATTTGCGCTAAGATAAAAAACAGCTACGCTGATTCTTATGCCAATAAACTGAAACTGAAGGTGTCATCCGTGTGGATGGCCGACTCAGAAGATCATCCCTGGATTATGATCATCCGCATCCAGTTTTACTGCCATCTTCGAATGAGGTTTCAAAGCTGATAATAATTTGATTGTCAAACTTCTGACTTCTGCCTTCCCGATTTCGTGTAAGAAGATGGTAAGCATACTTGTCAGTTGCTTGAAACCCGGTATTGGTATACTATATTTTTTATAGAAATGGGTTTAATTTATATTTACAAAAAAGCGTCACAAAGGATTCTAATTTACGGTTAATTGTTTTGAGGGGATTTTCCCCCATATAATCTCCCTAGTATAAACCGTGGCGTGTCCTACTCGTCCTCCTCCTCCTCCTCCTCCTCCTCCACTTTACTCACTGCACAGCGACTCCTCCTCCTCCTCTTTACTCACTGCACAGCGGGTCGCATAGGTGTGGCGCGGGATAGGCTGAGGCGAGAGACCTGGTGTTTTCGCTACGTGAGATTCCATGGGCCAGGCTTTCACCCTACAGTAGAATGGGTCGACTGCGCATGCGCGATGAGTAGTAGTATAGAAAGGGCACGCGATCTCCCTATCCCTGTAGGTGTGGCGCGGGATAGGGTGGGCCGAGAGACCTGGGGTTTTCGCTACCTGAGATTCCATGGGCCAGGCTTGCACCCTACAGTAGAATGGGTCGACTGCGCATGCGCGATGAGTAGTGCGTGATGAGTAGTATAGAAAGGGCACACGATCTCTCTATCCCTATAAACTAACCCATGGGGGTGAATGTACCCATGGGGGTGAATGAACCATGGGGTGAAATCTGTGGCGTATGAGCGTCGGCTCATGTGGGTTTCACTTCTTAAGGGTCGGCTCATGTGGGTTTCACTTCTTAATCCGTGGCATATGAGGGTCGGTTCAGATCCCCTGGGGTGGGGACATGCCCCTGAAGGCAGTGGGTGGGTTCAATGAAAACTCGTCATGATAATAGACGACAATACCGTGTGTGTTTAGTGTACACCAATTTACTGTGTGTGGTGGCCTACTAGACGTAGATCTATTGTCCATACATCTGCTACAGTTTAGAATTACTGAGAATATATGATGTTGGAACTGTGAAACTGTCCGCTACTCGGAACACGTGCAGATGCCGTTTGATGTAATCGAGAATGATGAATTCGAACTTTATATAAACTGTAAAACTGTAGGCTATCAATGTACATTGTACATGTATTTTATAGGCGAACACAAGGCACATGGGCGTTTTCGAATCCGGAATGAAACAGAATGATATCATTCACTCAATTACTATTGCTGGAAAATTGATGTTTTTCTATATTTTTGTATCTAGCATCATCTTCACATTAAAGCGTTACCATGTATGTGTGTCAGTGGGATACTCATTACACACACCCAACTATCAGATCCTGCAGACGTGTTGACCGCGGTGGACAAAAATCGACTTTATCTCCATATTAATTCACATTTATATCGGACAATACTCATTTATATCGATATAAATCAACAAATAAAAATCACAGGAAATACTTACCTTTCCACAAAACCCCTACTTCCAATGAGCGATTCATTTGCAAATTCCCGGCGTTTCATAGCGCGTCATAATTTTCATTCAGCAGCACGAACGAAAATGTTGGTTCGATTGAAGACCTGCCTTTTCTTATCTTATTTGTCCTGTTTTTTATTTTTGTGAATATTAATCAAAAACTGACAAGGCAAGTAGGTGCGATATCCGACGACAGAAATGTGTCTGCAACACAGGCCATGCCCGAAAATGAAGCAAGACAGAAACATGTTTGATCAACAGACACGTGGTCATCATCAGGGCCAATATTCGGGAACCCTTGCCTCAATGATGCCGGTGTAAACAAGCATCTGCATACATCCAAATATTGGAGAACGCAGTGCTTGCCAAAGATGACGAAATGTGTCTAATTTACCCTACTCACCTTCCTCGCAACAATCCAGGCCAAATCCTGGTGCAAAGTATTTCCACCCATCAGACAGGTTTGAATTATTTTCACCTGAATGAAAGTTATCCCCAGTTGAAAATGACCATGGGTAATGATCCCAAACCCTGATGACGTATTATATCTCTCTAAATCACGTGATGACTTGTGTATTCATTCATCTGCATGACACGTGATCACTTATCCAGAAATCTATCATCGCTTATGTAACACGAAACCAATTAAATTGCCATGGTCAACGCAAGGTACATGTGCTACAAGGCGTAAAAACCTATATGTAAACCGATACACCAAATTAAAGCTTGCTCTTCCGACTGCCAGTCCAGGATCCTCGCACTGGCAAGTAAGTTGATGTCCTGTTAAATGCGGGAGGTGACAGGCTAGTTGAATTGTATGAAAATCCCCACCAGCCATTTAATTGTCATGGATGTTGAGGGCCTGCATTGCATCAAGGGATAGAATGGGGGTTTTATTGTCATGAATGCCTACGTCATCAGGTTTAAGGACAATTAGCCGTCTATTTTTGCTGAAGGCCTATCATAAGCCAAGCTGAAAACCACTTGTTTGCACTCTGGTCATGGGGGATTCATCGAACTTTGGGACACTGACATTGTGATACGAAAACCAATTTCTGAAATAGGGATATTGGTAAACAGCATCAAGTGAATAGTTATAATATTTCAAACTATGGCATATTTGGTATTTTGGGGAAGCTTATATGATACACTAAATGACTGTAACACATTGAAATTGAAACATGGTTAAGACGACTATGACGTCATAATGTGACAATATTGTTCAAAATGACACGTTCACCCTCCTCTGAACTACATGATCAATATCATAACTAAGCACATAATTTCTGCTCAAATCTCCTGGAAATGAATTGGACATGCATTACTGATAGTCGGAGATCATTTTATCGTTTTATCATCATGAAAACATATTTAGGGGGGGTCTGCATAATGTAAAGTGGTCTAATTCTAAGTAAGGGAACACAATTTTGAAAATGGTGGATTAGATAGTAAAAACACCATGTGAATAATTATAGTACTTGAAACTATGGCATATTTGATATTTCTGGAAAGGTCATATAATGCACAAAATACATATATGAACTTTGGTCATGTTTGAGGCGATTATGACTGCATTGTGATGTCATATATCACAGCAGTTTTCTAAATGACATTTTCGCCCTCCGCTGAATTTTATGATAAATGTTATAAATTATCAAATTAATTTTGCTCATATCATCCGGAAATGTATTAACCATGCATATCTGAAGGTCAAGACCATTTTTCGTCTCCATGAAAGCATGTGTTAGGGGCGGTCAGCATACTGAAATGGGGTCAATTTTCCAAGCTCTAACACAATTCTGGAATAGGAGTATACAGAAAGAAAACAACCAGGTGCGTTGTTATTGCACCTTAAAATATGGCAGTGTGTTTTTCGAAACGTTGTTTAAGGCATTAAATAATTATATGACATTTTAACATATTTGAAGTGATTATGATTTCACCTGGAAATGTATGAAAATCGGAGAAAATATTGTGTCTCCAGAAAATATGCTTATGGGCTGTAATATATATGGTCCAGTTTTAAGCACTATATGGTATTTTTGCCATCGAGATGTAGTTGTGAAATGCAGAAAGCCGTTGGTCATCACGTAAAAAACATGAATTGCAGGCAAGCACCTAAAAGGTGCGTGGACCCCTCAGCCTGTTTTTTTTTAGTCAAGTAGGATCAGGGCTGCATCTAGAGCCAATTTAGTTTCGGAAAACTTATGGGCGCCCAAAACTCAAATGAAACAAAAAACGAAAGTGTTGTTGTTGTTCAATTTGAAAGGATTTCTGAAGGAAATACTCCTAGAAAAGCTTCTGGGAGCCTCAATATCGATCTGATTGCATAGCTGTGTATTGAATTTCATGTTAATAAACCTCTGTTTTGTGATTGATCACAGGCTCTTTGCGCCGAAATTCACTTAAAAAAATTAGACCCTCAATAATGAATTAAGAAAAGGAACTGGGAGTTTGGGATCGGAACCTGCAAAAAATCCTTGGATACCGTATATAACAGACTTCGGTTTCACGTGAGTGGTGTGCTGGGATCACAGCATGCAAGAAAGTGTAGCTCTATCAGTGGCAATTTATGCATTGCACAAGTGTGATAACAAGTAAACACACTGATTGACACAGGCCCACCCTTATCATTATTTGGGGGGGGGGGGGCATAAGCTCCAGGTATGCAAACTGGTTCAAAATTGCCCAGAGTCAGGCTAAAAATGAGTTCTCCTAATCACTCGTTTTAAATAATTTCCAAGGTACA
>JAVTVY010046612.1:0-21038 GCA_036873755.1 Hanleya hanleyi
AGACCTTAATTCTCTCTCTCTCTCTATCCTACATTTCAATTGATATGGAATTTGCTAACAGATCTTCAAAACAGTTAATACCAACATAATTTATCTGATAAATTAGGCAAATAAAACAATTTAGTTTTGTCGCTCACGGAAAGTTCACATGCAGCTGTATATATTTAAAGGTTGAAAGCGAGTCTTTTTATTAAGCAGAGCTCTATACCTTGAATCTGTTCAGTCGGGTAAATGAAGATGATTTTGGGTTATTTGAGAGAAATCGGTTTGTTGTAAAAGTTTTAATGTATGTACATGTGTTTGGTGTGTTGCGTTGATTACTTCTGGATTGCTGCGTTATTGCCTTGTTTTTCTTGAAATACTTATCGTCGCTATATAGCAACATTTCTTAACGCCACGCTAAACCTTAATTCACTCTCTCGCATGCAGAAATGTCACATAAGTTTTAATGTATGTGTTTTTTTGCATCGTGTTCATTACTTCGGGATTGCTGGTATATTGACTCGTTTTTGTTGGAATACATAGAATTTTGTTTGATCGTCGCTACATAGCAATTTTGCTGAATTTGACGTTAAACCATATTTCACTCTCTTTGTCGCATGCAGAAATGTCGCGTGTTGAAATGTTGTGGACTCCGTGGGAAAGGGGGCGGGGGGATAGGTATACATGTTAGTGCACAGCAAGTCTCCAAAATATCTGATCTCTGCACATTTGGAATGACACCTTCCACAGAAGTCACACTACACCCACGGTTGATTGATGACGGGCCTGGTGCAGCCTGGGAAGTACCGCGCTGTGATGGCGATTTCTTCCTCCAACGCAATAATGCGCTTTCAACATATTTTTTCATCAGGTTTACATGTTCTTTTTTCAGCATGCTTGGATTCACCCCGTTGATCGCAAAGGCATTCTGCAAGAAAGGGAAGCAACGATGGATCTAATTATAGACTCGAGGTGATCAAAAAAGGGAACCAGCCCACGGTTTATTCAATGCCACGAAAAAGTCGCAGTGAAACATTCTGATCGACTGTATAGATTTTTAGATTGTGGGAGATTGGTTTTATCTCCTTGTTATTGCCTTGTTTTTGTTGAAATACTTAGAACTTTGTTTGATTGACGCTATATAGTCGAAATATTGTTCTTGGTTCAACATGCTTGGATCCACCGCGTTGATGATCGCAAAGACATTCTGCAAGAAAGGGAAGCAGCGAAGGATCTAATTATACAATCAAAACGCTCTGATCACAAAAGGGAACCAGTCCCACCGTGTATTCGATGCCGCAAAGAACTCAGTGAAACATCTTCTGATCGACTGTACATATTTAAAGATTCTAAGAGATTCTTTTGATCGAGCAGCTACTTTAGAAGATCTTTTTAGTCGGATAAAAGAAGACTTTTAGTTCATTCGGGAGAAATAGGTGTTCTGTTGATTATTCTGGATTGCTGGATTGTTGTCTTGCTTTTATTGAAATACTTATGATTTTGTTTGATTGCCGCTGTATACATGAAACGCGACGTTAATACTTAATGCTCTCTCTTTCTCTCTCTCCCTGTTGGTGATTTTAGGATTCCGGTTGGCGCTGGACTGAGCCGGTCATAGGACGGTGATGTCACTAACTCCGCTTTCTGCATGGTAAAGAACAACTGTCAAATATGGAATAGTAAAGGAAATACACACTAAACCAATATGACAACGAAGTAAAATGGCTAAATCAGACAAGCTGAGCTAGAATTCGATAAGACATACACATATGCAGTTTACGTTGTGTATGTTTTAATGTGTTGGATTACTAAGTTGTTAACTTGAAAACTTAGAATTTTGTTTGATCGTCGCTAAAATGCTGAAATATTGCTGATCACGACGTTAAACCTCAATTCTCTCTCCTGTGATTGTTTAGACCTGAAAGATATGAAAACATCTGTTACAGAATTGTGCACCCCTGTTGGCTGACCTGTATCTGTTCTCTTATGAATATGACTATATGCAGGCGCTTTCAAAAACCGATCCATTCAAAGCCCGTTCCTTCTCATTCACCAAACGCTATATAGACGATCTTCTCGCTGTGGATAATCGCTATATAAATGACGCAGGGAAGGATATATATCCACCTTCACTGGATTTGAAGGAAACTACAGATAGCCCTACAGGCACATCTTATTTAGATCTCTATATTTATAAAAATGAAGCGGGCATTCTCTCTCGTCGACTTTATGACAAAAGAGATGATTACAATTTCGACATCGTAAACTATCCCCTTCTGGATTTCATTGGGACCTGCATATGGCGTATACATATCTCGCTTAGTAGCATCTCGCTTGGTGGCGTTTGCTAGATCCTGTGTTGGATGTGATGATTTTGATCAACGTCACAAGGCATTGTTGCGGAGACTTGTGGGGCAGGGCGTGTTCCACCAGGCGCCTCCACTCAGGGTTTCTCAGGTTTGGCGATACATATCGCGTGCTGATGGCGAAATACGGGCGTGGCGTGCAAGATCTATGGGGCTGCGTTTCGTGACATGTGTCTGATTCCGCTTGGCCCGGGGCTGGGGGCCGTATGAGCCCATGTGCTTCAACATCCTCATGCTACTCATATGAACAGTCACAATCGAAGCGTGACTGAGGTACATCATTTTTAGATGACGACTCTATAACGAATATTATGGATTAAGAATACTGATCAGCGATACGGATTTGATATTTTGGAACATCATGATGTCTTGCCGGCATCATTGAAAAATGTTGACCGCTTCTCTCTTGCAGGAAACAAGCCTATGTTTATGTATACTTTTGTCTTTTTGGATTTGGTGCTAATACTGTTATATGGAAATGGAATAGGTCTTTGGATTATGGACGCGGATATTCTCTAATGGACGACGGCTGGATTATGAATGACGGACTAGACGCTTGTAATTGAAATTATAAACCGAACTCAGCATGATCATATATATGAACACCCGCACTCAGTATGATCATAATATGTACATCATACATATTTAGTGTCACATTCAAATTACTTGATAAGTTCTATTAAGTCGGGTAAACGAAGACTGTATTTAAGGTTGTTTTAGAAAAATCTAAGTTATTAACTTGAATACTTAGGATTCTGTTTGATTGTCGCTTTTCATTTCGAAGATTGCTGAACGCGACATTAAGCCTCAATTCTCTCAGTCTGGAATTTGCAAACAGATCTTCAAAACTGACTTGATGCCACAAAATTGATCTGATAAATTGTGTACATGAAAAACAATTTAGTTTTGTCGCTCACGGAAAGTTCACATGCAGCTGTGTAGATTTAAGGGTTGAAAGCAAGCAGCTACTTTATATCTGTTCAGTCGGGTAAATGAAGACTATTTTAGGTTATTTCAGAGAAATCGGTTTGTTGTAAAAGTTTTAAGGTATGTATATATTTTTGGTGTGTTGTCTTGATTACTATTGGGTTGCTCGGTTATTGGCTTGTTTTTGTTGGAATACCTAGAATATTGATTGATCGTTGATATACAGCAATATTGCTGAACGCGACGTTAAACCATAATTCATTCTTTCTCCCGTGCAGAAATGCCGCGTGTTGAAATGTTGTGGACTTTGTGGGGTGGTGGGGGGGATATGTATACGTTGTAGTGCATGCAGCACATACGGTGTCCAAAATGCCTGATCTCTGCACAATTGAAATGGCACCATGTTCCACATATGTCACACTGCACCGACGGTCGATTGATGCCAGTCTTGGTGCAGCCTAGGAAGTAGCGCGTTGTGCACTGTGACGGCGGTTTTGTCGTGCAATGTGAACCCGCACTAACCCATATTGGTTACGACCACATTTGGCCTCCTCCAAATATGGAGCCCCAGTGTTTTCCGACAGTCTCTTCACATTACACTCAATCGATATCCAATCAATATTGGCTGCCATTTTGACTGAATTCACAGAACCGCTGAAACTGAAAAATAGATACTGACCGAATAACGCGCATTCAACACATTATTTCATCAGGTTTGCATGTTCTTAGTTCAACATGCTTGGATCCACTCCGTGGATTATCGCAAAGGCATTCTGCAAGAAAGGGGAACAACGATGGGGCTAATTAAAGATTCGAAACGCTCTGATCAGAAAAAAAAGATCCAGTCCCAAAGTGTATGCCATGCCGCGAAGAACTCGGTGAAACTTATTCTGATCGACTGTATAGATTTTTAGAATGTGAGGGATTCTTTTTATCTCCTTGTTATTGCCTTGTTTTTGTTGAAATGCTTGGAATTTTGTTTGATTGTCGCTGTATTGCTGAAATAACGCTGGAGGCGACGTTAATCCTTAATTCTCTCTATCTCTCGGTGGTTTTAGGAATCCGTTTGGCGCTGAACTGAGCAAATCATATAGCTTAGGTCGATGAAGTCACTAACTCCGCCTTCTGTATGGATGGTTAGGATCAACTATCGAATATAGAATGGTCATGGAAATAGAAACTAAATCAATATGACAACGAAGCAAAAAGACCAAATTATAGACAAGTTGAGCTAGAATTCGATAAGACGATCACATATATGCATTTTACGTTGTGTGTGTGTTTTAATGTGTTGAATTACTGAGTTATCAGCTTGAATACTTAGAATTTTGTTTGATCGTCACAATATAAGTGAAATATTGCTGAACGCGACTTCAAACCCTAATTCTCTCTCTCTCTCTCTCTCTCTCTCTCTTTCTTTCTTTCTCTCTCCTACATTGCAACTGATATGGAATTTCCTAACAAATCTTCGAAACTGGATACCAACAAAAAAACAATTTAGTTTTGTCGCTTACGGAAAGTTCGCATACAGCTGTATGAATTTAAAGATTGAAAGCGAGTCTTTTTATCAAGCAGCTACTTTGGATCGGTTTAGTCTAGTAATTGAAGATTGTATTTTAGGTTATTTGAGATAAATCGGTTTGCTGTAGAAGTTTTAGCAGGTTTTAGTGTGTTTTGTTGATTATTTTCGGATTGCTGGGTCGTTGCCTTTTTCTTGTTGAAATAATCTTCGCCGCTATATAGCAATATTGCTGAACACACTCGCATGCAGAAATGTCGCGTAAATTTTAATGTATGTGCATGTCTTTTGGTGCGTTGTGTTCATTACTTCGGGATTGCTGGGTAGTTGGCTAGTTTGTCGCTTACGTAAAGGTCGCATGCAGCTGAATAGATTTTAAGATTGTAAGAGTCTTTGTAACAAGCAGCTACCTCAGATCTGTTTAGTCTGGTAAATAAAGACTGTATTTTAGGTTATTTGAGAGAAGTCGGTTTGTTGTAGAAGTTTAAATGTATGTACATGTTTTTGGTGTGTTGTGTTTTGCTGGGTTATTGCCTTGCTTTTGTTGAAGTAATTATTGTCGTTATATAGCAATATTGCTGAATCCGACGTTAAACCTTATTTCACTCTTTCTCTCATGCAGAAACGTCGCGTGTTGAAATGTTTTGGATTTCATCGACTGCATAGATTTTCAGATTGAAGATATTCTTTTTATCGAGCGACTACTTTTGGAAGATATTTTTAGTCGGGTGAGGGAGGACTGTATCTTGGGTTATTTGAGAGAGATCGGTTTGTTGCATAAGTTTTAATGTGCTGGATTACTAAGTTATTGGCTTGAGTACTTAGATATGTACAAATTTGTGTTGTGTTGTGTTGATTACTATTGGGTTGCTGGTTTATTGACTTGCTTTTGTTGGAATACCTAGAATATTGATTGATCGTCGATATACAGCAATATTGCTGAACGCGACGTTAAACCGTAATTCATTCTTTCTTTCTCCCGTGCAGAAATGTCGCGTGTTGAAATGCTTTGAACTTTGTTGGGAGGGAGTGTGTGGGGGGGGAGCGTATGTATACATTGTAGTGCATACAGCACATACGATCTCTAAATGTCGGATCTCTGCACATTTGAAATGACACCATCTTCCACAGATGTCACACTGCACCCACGGTCGATTGATGCCAGGCTTGGTGCAGCCTATAGGAAGTAGCGCTCTGTGCACTGTGACGGCGGTTTTTTCGTGCAATGTGAACTCGCATTAACCCATATTGGTTACGATCATATTTGGCCTCCTCCAAATATGGAGCCCCAGTGTTTTCCGGTAGTCTCTTCACATTACACTCAATCGATATCGAATCAATATTGGCTGCCATTTTGACTCATTGCCTTGATTTTGTTGAAATGCTTGGAATTTTGTTTGATTGTAGCTGTATAGCTGAAATAACGCTGAACGCGACGTTAATCCTAAATTCTCTCCATCTCTCGGTGGTTTTAGGAATCCGGTTGGCGCCGAACTGAGCAAATCATATAGCTTAGGTCGATGAAGTCACTAACTCCGCCTTCTGTATGGATGGTTAGGATCAACTATCGAATACAGAATGGCCAAGGAAATAAAAACTAAATCAATATGACAACGAGGCAAAAAGACCAAATTATAGACAAGTTGAGCTAGAATTCGATAAGACAATCACAAATATGCATTTTACGTTGTGTGTTTTAATGTGTTGAATTACTGAGTTATCAGCTTGAATACTTAGAATTTTGTTTGATCGTCACAATATAAGTGAAATATTGCTGAACGCGACTTCAAACCCTAATTCTCTCTCTCTCTCTCTCTCTCTCTCTCTTTCGTTCTCTCTCCTACATTGCAACTGATATGGAATTTCCTAACAAATCTTCTAAACTAGATACCAACAAAAAAACAATTTAGTTTTGTCGCTTACGGAAAGTTCGCATGCAGCTGTATGAATTTAAAGATTGAAAGCGAGTCTTTTTATCAAGCAGCTACTTTGGATCTGTTTAGTCTAGTAAATGAAGACTGTATTTTAGGTTATTTGAGAGAAATCGGTTTGTTGTAGAAGTTTTAGTGTGTGTACATGTTTTTGGTGTGTTTTGTTGATTATTTTCGGATTGCTGGGTCGTTGCCTTGTTCTTATTGAAATAATCTTCGCCGCTATATAGCAATATTGCTGAACACACTCGCATGCAGAAATGTCGCGTAAATTTTAATGTATGTGCATGTCTTTTGGTGCGTTGTGTTCATTACTTCGGGATTGCTGGGTAGTTGGCTAGTTTTGTCGCTTACGTAAAGGTCGCATGCAGCTGAATAGATTTTAAGATTGTAAGAGTCTTTGTAACAATCAGCTACTTTAGATCTCTTTAGTCTGGTAAATAAAGACTGTATTTTATGTTATTTGAAAGAAGTCGATTTGTTGTAGAAGTTTAAATGTATGTACATGTTTTTGGTGTGTTGTGTTTTGCTGGGTTATTGCCTTGCTTTTGTTGAAGTAATTATTGTCGTTATATAGCCATATTGCTGAATCCGACGTTAAACCTTATTTCACTCTTTCACTCATGCAGAAATGTCGCGTATTGAAATGTTGTGGACTTCGTCGACTGCATAGATTTTCTGATTGAAGAGATTCTTTTTATCGAGCGACTACTTTTGGAAGATATTTTTAGTCGGGTTAGGGAGAACTGTATCTTGGGTTATTGGAGAGAGATCGGTTTGTTGCATAAGTTTTAATGTGCTGGATTACTAAGTTATTGGCTTGAGTACTTACATATGTACACATTTTTGTTGTGTTGTGTTGATCACGTCTGGGTTGCTGGTTTATTGACTTGTTTTTCTTGGAATACCTAGAATATTGATTGATCGTCGCAAAATAGCAGTATTGCTGAACGCGACGTTAAACCTTAATTCACTCTCTCTCTCTCGTGCAGAAATGCCGCGTGTTGAAATGTTGTTGACTTTGTGGGGTGGTGGGGGGGGGTGTATACATTGTAGTGCATACAGCGCATAAGGTCTCCAAAATGTCTGATCTCTGCACATTTGAAATGACATCATGTTCCACAGATGCCACACTGCACCACAGTCGATTGATGCCGGGCCTGGTGCAGCCTGGGAAATAGCGCGTTGTGCACTGTGATGGCGTTTTTTTCGTACAATGTGAACCCGCATTAACCCGTATTGGTTACGGTCACATTTGGCCCCCTCCAAATATGACTGCCGAACCCCCGCCCTGGGACCCCAGTGTTTTCCGAGTCTCTTCACATGATGCCATGGAAACCACAAAAATCATTGTTATGTACCCAAATTCAATAGGTCTGTGGCTCACCACCCAATAAACCTGTGTACCAAATTTGAAGTCTCTAGATGCAACGGTTTGGCTTCTAGGCCGGTCACGAGAATGGTTGACGACCGGACGATCGACCGTACGACCGGACGTACATGCCGACGACAGAACCCCGCAGCCTAATAGGCTAAGGGGTAAAATAGGTCATCATTGCAATTATGACAGAAATATAAAGCATATTTTCAATCTTGTTAGATGGGGAGCATAATGACAAAATGATTTTTAACATCTATGCAGACAGAGTGTCTTGAATACTTTGTTCCAAAATATCTCCATATTACAAGAGATAACTTACCACCAGACGAATCACACGTCTCCTCACTTTTCTCCTCCTGGAAAAGAACAAAACATGCAGTACAGTACCATGAAAGTGTTGAGAGATCGAATAATAATTTTTATCAATATAATTATTTACTGCATGTTATTTTAGGAGAGTTAGAATGAGCACCAGAACAAACCCCAACCGAATCTGCAACCGGTCCAAGACCAAACAGTGAAACTCCAGAGCCTGTCTGGGACCAGTTGCAGCCAGCTGGTGGCCAGTGAACTGAGGTTCAGAGCAGCTCCACAGCCTGTCTGGGACCGGTCGCAGCCAGGTGTTCATTGTATTGAAGTTCAATATCTGACAAAGTGAGGCCGTGGACTTTCAGCATCGGGATAGATGATCGCAACTGGTCCCCTAGAGGTCCCCTATATCAGTTCTGAACCGGTTGAAGACTGGTTGCGATCCAAATGGGTTAGTTATGGTGCTCATTTATACTACTAAGATTGTCCTATGCTGATCATTGTGGTCCTACTTCTTAAGATTTTGTGATATAATTTCCTCATCCAACTGGCTAAAGGTTTTACTATCCACCCAAGTCAAAACCACCCATGGTTTATAGAACACATGTTCACATATGGTCTGCTAGGACATTTGTGATATTCCATACTATTATGTCACCCAGCTCAATAATCATGTTCCATGGAATCACACTTTTCCCTTCTGATCATAATACATATGGCACACAAACCGTATGAGGGAAGGTGTTCATCTTTACATCTGTTTCCATTTCTGTTATGACCTGCATTAATAATTAATCAATTAATAGGTACATTGCATATAAAGTACATTATATAAAAGATTCAATAGGCTCCAAGGTCATAACCATATGCACGTGTGATGCAAGTTTGCTGTGCCTTAGTATACATGTAGTTATTCTTGAGATAGACATTGCAGCATTTAAAGATTGTTACAAAGATTTTGAGAAAGGTGTAACTGACATATGAACAGACAGACAGACACACATCAAGATGACAATTCCCATTGATCTGTATTGGCTGAGGGGTAAAAGCTCACCTTGTCCAATCCTTGTTCACTGCCAGGTGCTAAAATGGAGAAAATGAGTTCATACATATAAATAAATATTGAAGTACATCACAGAGTTACATGAAATATCATAATGGATGGATTTCTTTGCCTATAGAAGTGTATGACAAGCAGCACCAGTAACTGTTAATCTCTAAAAGAATAGACTTCAGCAGTCATTTTGAGCTCTCATCATTGAATAATTGACATGCTTCATTTCAAAAACCATTTCCATGTGAACAACCGTTCTATGCCAAAATGTTTGTAAGTCCTTTTCAATGGAAATGGTAGGCGAGGGAGAAATTTACACATGTCAGCAATGAACGAGCATCAACTGATTATCCTTCCAACATAACGCTGGGATAGAGAGAAGGTAATAAATTGAAAAATGTACAACTTCAGCTATGTCAACACTCAGGAATGCTGTCCCAAAACATTATAAAAGTTGAACGGTTTTCAATAATCTGTTAGTTAGCATGTTCAGGTAGGCACAACCTGCATGAAAAAAAAGCAGAAGATGCGAGTTGAGGTGGTTCACATCGTCCATCATTAGACTGCTTCTCACTAACATCCCAAGGATAATCCGATATAGCCGAGGTCGATTCCTTCGGGCAGGGTGGATTTTACCCATAAAAACTAAATGGATCATTCATGTGCCTATCCATCGACATCGACTCTATCTATGCTTCGCTGTCCACCCCGACCATCCTCCCCCACCCCAATTTTTTTTTTTTTTACTCAAATCAGTAATTTACTTAAAACTGCTTAGATTTAAAATCACTGTTTTCCTTCTGTAGCACTTAAAACCTGAACAGCTGACATATTAGTGTGCAGTAATATCTCTAATAATTCAAACAGAAAATCTTGGCTTCCAACGTTCATTGGAGGAAATTGTCAGGAAACTGACAATTGTCCGACTCCCCTGTTAAAATGATACATTATGTGACAGTCTATGTTGTTAGATCAAAGTTTCCATATATTTTTAGCCTTTTCTGTTAGTTTTTTTGCTTTAAAATCTAGATTTTCTTTGCGAATTATTAGAGAAATTACCATAACTGTAAGAAAGAGAACTGCTTTACAGACAGAGTGTCTTGAATACTTTGTCCCAAAATATCTCTATATTACAAGAGATAACTCACCACCAAGTTGTTTAGACGAATCTGTAGTCTCCTCACTTTCCTCCTCTTGAATGTCCTGGAAAAGAACAAAACATGCAGTACAGTACCATGAAAGTGTTGAGAAATTGAATAATAATGATTATCAATATAATTATTTACTGAATGTTATTTAAGGAGAGTTACACTGAGCACCAGAACTAACTCCAACCGAATCTGCAACCGGTCCAAGACCAGAACAGAGCAGCTCCACAGCCTGTCTGGGACTGGTCACAGAAGTTTCAATATCTGACAAAGTGAGGCCGTGGATTTTCAGCATTGGGATAGATGATCGCAACTGGTCCCCTAGAGGCTCTGGAGCTACTCTATATCAGTTCTAAACCGGTTGCAGACTGCAGGGGTTCATACACGTCGTATCTAGGGGCCGATTACCGGCACCTAAATTGAATAAAAAACTCAATTTCATACTGAAAATATTCAATGTTTGTTCTTTTTGAAGAGTTATATTCAGTATTTCACGGAAATTCAATTTATATTACTGATATTTGATCAAAAGCCCTCGCAATTTATTGTTGCAATCGGACCTACTGAACACGCTGCAAGCGAGAAATCTGAGTCAGTCTAATAAACCACGGGAAATCCACGCTCCTGGTAAAAGTGAAAGCTTTAACAGTCAGCCAACTAATGATAACGAAGGATTTCATTAGAGATGCCACAATTCTTCACCATGGAGACGAAATTGACCTCTTCCGCGACTCTGTTGGTATCGCCAAGCTGATTAGTTGACAATGCTGTCATCGTGTGAGACAATGGCAGTGATTGGCTGGACGTCTGTCTGTTTGTCTGCGTTCGGCGCTGGGTGAAGGAAAATGGCTCCGTTGGAAACTTTAGCGAGACGACTGTTGGCTTTACGATAAAAATAAAGGGTTCCTTCAATTTACATGTCGGATTAAAACCCCACAGAATGATGTAGTGATATATTTCAGCACGATCGTTCGGTTGAAATGGACTATTCTGATAAACTGTTTTTATGGAAACTCGCATTTGGCCGGGACATAAGCCCACGGTAATGTTGCCAAAATCAAAGGTTTCTCTTTTATTATTTTCTTTTCTCGTCTGATTTTATTTTAGTCACAAATGGGCAGATATTTTGAGGGACAGATTAATTGAAGTATGGGCTTTCTGAAAATATCTATATTTAGGGGAGTTTTAATCAAGCTGCATGCGAATATATTGCTTCAAAAAACCCTATCGCATGCATTTATCCGAACATGCAAGGCGGACATCCCAGTGCAAACATGTGATACACCTTTAGCTTTAGTTACACCAGCTCAGTAATTTGGTATGCTGAAAGATCCATACCATGTGGTAAAAGCTTTCAGAGAAGAGGTTGGAACTCTCGAATTATCAAACCGACTTTCATTCTGGCCATTTCGGAATTATATTACCGACAAACGAATGGTCATTTCTTTCATGCAAACTGTCGAAGGTACTCGTGTTTTTTTGTTTCTCATTTTTTTTCAAGTCTTTTATAAACTGAACTGCATTAGGGATAGAAAAATTAAAATATATTCAATTTCAAATTTTCATGGGTCGGTAAAATGCCTGAAAAATTCAATTTTTATGTTCTGAAAACTCAATTTTTCTGGCTCGAGTACCTAAGAAATCGACTTCTATGAACCCCTGGACTGGTTGCGATCCAAATGGGTTAGTTTTGGTGCTCATTTATACTACTAAGATTGTCCTATGCTGATCATTGTGGTCCTACTTCTTAAGATTTTGTGATATAATTTCCTCATCCAACTGGCTAAGGGTTTTACTATCCACCCAAGTCAAAACCACCCATGGTTCACAGAACACATGTTCACATATGGTCTGCTAGGACATTTGTGATATTCCATACTATTATGTCACCCAGCTCAATAATCATGTTCCATGGAATCACACTTATCCCTTCTGATCATAATACATATGGCACACAAACCGTATGAGGGAAGGTGTTCATCTTTACATCTGTTTCCATTTCTGTTATGCCCTGCATTAATAATTAATCAATTAATAGGTACATTGCATATAAAGTACATTATATAAAAGATTCAATAGGCTCCAAGGTCATAACCATATGCACGTGTGATGCAAGTTTGCTGTGCCTTAGTAGGCATGTATACATGTAGTTATTCTTGAGATAGACATTGCAGCATTTAAAGATTGTTACAAAGATTTTGAGAAAGGTGTAACTGACATATGAACAGACAGACATGCATCAAGATGACAATTCCCATTGATCTGTATTGGCTGAGGGGTAAAAGCTCACCTTGTCCAATCCTTGTTCACTGCCAGGTGCTAAAATGGAGAAAATGAGTTCATACATATAAATAAATATTGAAGTACATCACAGAGTTACATGAAATATCATAATGGATGGATTTCTTTGCCTATAGAAGTGTATGACAAGCAGCACCAGTAACTGTTAATCTCTAAAAGAATAGACTTCAGCAGTCATTTTGAGCTCTCATCATTGAATAATTGACATGCTTCATTTCAAAAACCATTTCCATGTGAACAACCGTTCTATGCCAAAATGTTTGTAAGTCCTTTTCAATGGAAATGGTAGGTTAGGGAGAAATTTACACATGTCAGCAATGAACGAGCATCAACTGATTATCCTTCCAACATAACGCTGGGATAGAGAGAAGGTAATAAATTGAAAAATGTACAACTTCAGCTATGTCAACACTCAGGAATGCTGTCCCAAAACATTATAAAAGTTGAACGGTTTTCAATAATCTGTTAGTTAGCATGTTCAGGTAGGCACAACCTGCATGAAAAAAAAGCAGAAGATGCGAGTTGAGGTGGTTCACATCGTCCATCATTAGACTGCTTCTCACTAACATCCCAAGGATAATCCGATATAGCCGAGGTCGATTCCTTCGGGCAGGGTGGATTTTACCAATAAAAACTAAATGGATCATTCATGTGCCTATCCATCGACATCGACTCTATCTATGCTTCGCTGTCCACCCCGACCGACCTCCCCCACCCCAATTTTTTTTTTTTTTACTCAAATCAGTAATTTACTTAAAACTGCTTAGATTTAAAATCACTGTTTTCCTTCTGTAGCACTTAAAACCTGAACAGCTGACATATTAGTGTGCAGTAATATCTCTAATAATTCAAACAGAAAATCTTGGCTTCCAACGTTCATTGGAGGAAATTGTCAGGAAACTGACAATTGTCCGACTCCCCTGTTAAAATGATACATCATGTGACAGTCTATGTTGTTAGATCAAAGTTTCCATATATTTTTAGCCTTTTCTGTTAGTTTTTTTGCTTTAAAATCTAGATTTTCTTTGCAAATTATTAGAGAAATTACCATAACTGTAAGAAAGAGAACTGCTTTACAGACAGAGTGTCTTGAATACTTTGTCCCAAAATACCTCTATATTACAAGAGATAACTCACCACCAAGTTGTTTAGACGAATCTGTAGTCTCCTCACTTTCCTCCTCCTGAATGTCCTGGAAAAGAACAAAACATGCAGTACAGTGCCATGAAAGTGTTGAGAAATTGAATAATAATGATTATCAATATAATTATTTACTGAATGTTATTCAAGGAGAGTTACACTGAGCACCAGAACTAACTCCAACCGAATCTGCAACCGGTCCAAGACCAGAACAGAGCAGCTCCACAGCCTGTCTGGGACTGGTCACAGAAGTTTCAATATCTGACAAAGTGAGGCCGTGGATTTTCAGCATTGGAATAGATGATCGCAACTGGTCCCCTAGAGGCTCTGGAGCTACTCTATATCAGTTCTGAACCGGTTGCAGACTGCAAGGGTTCATACACGTCGTATCTAGGGGCCGATTACCGGCACCTAAATTGAATAAAAAACTCAATTTCATACTGAAAATATTCAATGTTTGTTCTTTTTGAAGAGTTATATTCAGTATTTCACGGAAATTCAATTTATATTACTGATATTTGATCAAAAGCCCTCGCAATTTATTGTTGCAATCGGACCTACTGAACACGCTGCAAGCGAGAAATCTGGGTCAGTCTAATAAACCACGGGAAATCCACGCTCCTGGTAAAAGTGAAAGCTTTAACAGTCCGCCAACTAATGATAACGAAGGATTTCATTAGATAGAGATGCCACAATTCTTCACCATGGAGACGAAATTGACCTCTTCCGCGACTCTGTTGGTATCGCCAAGCTGATTAGTTGACAATGCTGTCATCGTGTGAGACAATGGCAGTGATTGGCTGGACGTCTGTCTGTTTGTCTGCGTTCGGCGCTGGGTGAAGGAAAATGGCTCTGTTGGAAACTTTAGCGAGACGACTGTTGGCTTTACGATAGAAATAAAGGGTTCCTTCAATTTACATGTCGGATTAAAACCCCACAGAAATGATGTAGTGATATATTTCAGCACGATCGTTCGGTTGAAATGGGCTATTCTGATAAACTGTTTTTATGGAAACTCGCATTTGGCCGGGACATAAGCCCACGGTAATGTTGCCAAAATCAAAGGTTTCTCTTTTATTATTTTCTTTTCTCGTCTGATTTTATTTTAGTCACAAATGGGCAGATATTTTGAGGGACAGATTAATTGAAGTATGGGCTTTCTGAAAATATCTATATTTAGGGGAGTTTTAATCAAGCTGCATGCGAATATATTGCTTCAATGAAAGCATCCAAGGCTGCTAAAATACAGGGAAGGAATTGGTCCTGTTCAATATATTTCTGATGTGTCTCTCGTTGTACACGTGATGATACGAGACTTCATCAATACTGTAAAGAAAGTCTAGGCAAATGAGAGTTGCATATGTGGTACCAGTGGACGATGGAAACAATTTTGTTGAGGCGTTCAACTGTTATCACAATTGTTTGACAACCCAATGGAATTACCTTTCCCCGATAAAGAACACAACACCGAAGATTAACAAGAGCCCAAGGGGCTTCAATATACGCCCGTATATCTGGAATTACACTGGTCTGAATTTCTAGATTGTTAATGGCTTTCATCCGAATTGGAAGCTAGCAATCCAGAGAAAGGTCTACGATTTTATGGTTTTACGATGATGTATGCGACACCTCATTTCCCCCTATTGAATCCACTCACAAAAAATTAGAAATTTTTAATGATTTCCTGATTTTTCTGTGACACTGACATTTGACCTCTGACCTCGACCTACATTTTGTGTGCAACAAATCATTCCCCCTTAGGCATCCACTCACCAAAAATTAGAACTGTACATAGAAAACTGTCAATGATTTCTTGATTTTAGGCAACAGTGACCTTTGACCTCTGACCTTGACCTCAATTTTGGTATGCGACACATCGTCTCCACCTAGCGTATCCACTCACAAAAAAATTGCAACTGTGGATAGAAAACGTTCACAGATATAGACCGGACATGAACACTTCAGTGATTTCCTGTTTTTTAGGCCAGTGACCTTTGTCCTCTGACCTCGACCATTTTGGTACGCGACACATCGTCTCCCTGTAGGGTATCCACTCACCAAAAATTGGAACTGTAAATAGAAAACTGTTCCAGATATACACCGGACACGGGGGATGGACAGACGGACGGAAACCGCCATCACATAATATGTCCACCTTTTTGGCGGGCGTATAACAAATGTTAATGGAATAATGGACACAATTTTGGGGTCAGTGACCTTGAACTTTGACCTTGACCTACATTTGGTATGTGACACATTGTGTCCCCCTAATGTATCTACTGACACAAAAAATGTTATTTTTAATAATATCCTAATTTTGGGGTCAGTGACCTTTGACCTTGACCTAATATTTGGTATGCATCACTTCATTTCTGCCTACTGAATCCACTCGCAAAAAATTAGAAATTTTTAACGATTTCCTGATTTTTCAATCACACTGACCTTTGACCTCTGACCTTGACCTACATTTAATATGCAACACATCGATCCCCCTCTAGGGCATTCACTCACCAAAAATTAGAACTGTAGATAGAAAACTGTCAATGATCAATGATTTCCTGATTTTTAGCAACAGTGACCTTTGACCTCTGACCTCGACCTCAATTTCAGTACGCGACACATCGTCCCCACCTAGCATATCCACTCACAAAAAATTGCAACTGTGGATAGAAAACGTTCACAGATATGAACCGGACACGAACACTTATGTGATTTCCTGTTTTTTAAGCCAGTGACCTTTGACCTCTGACCTCGACCTTCATTTTGGTACGCGACACATCGCCTCACCGTAGGGTATCCACTCACCAAAAATTAGAACTGTAGATAGGAAACTGTCCCAGATATAGACCGGACACGGGAACCGGACAGACGGACGGAAACCGCCATCCCATAATACGACCGCCTTTTGGGCGGGCGTATAAAAATTGGATATTATCTGAACTAAACAAGATAACATTTTGGTAGTAACCCTACAATATTGCCGAGGCCGGTGTCCGCATCATAGTGAACATTGTTGCCCAGGAAGCAGATCAGCTTTCATTCATGGTTTATGTATTCATGCACACAGCAACCTGCAGTCAAAGCTCAATGACATTGTTATTGTAGACATGTACAAGAATGAAGTCACTGAATCTGATTCATATTCATAATTTATTTGTGTGGCAATTGACAACCAGAAAATAATATAAGTAGCCTATAGGTCTTCCTCAAGATTACACGTATGCCTACCGGTACATCGAATAATTATTTTAAAATACATTCAGCAATTGCACACAGAAAAAATACCCTTACGTTACTAAAAAATTCAATCACAGACACAGAAAACCATTATTAACATCAAAAAATAAATTTACCTCCACTGCCTGGCCCAACCGGAAAATTATTTTGTCAACTTCAACAGGTCAGAGCAAAGGACTAAGTGGGGTATATATCCAATCTAATTAAAATTAAATCCTAACTGCTTCCCCATTTGCAGTAAGGCGCGTATTGACTGATCCCGAGAGGTTTTCAGAGTGCTTTGAAGGGAACGTAATGACAAGTGCTTTCTGGTTGGCTCAGCCGAAGCACACGCCAAGCTGTGGGGGAATCTTCTGATGTTGCCGCCCACCCGCCAGGTTGGCTCCATAATGCGGGGTAGAATTATGGACTCGTCCTTGACGTAACCTTGAGTTAACGCAGAGTCCATCAACCTATCCCCCCTGCCCACTCAAGTAAAGTAGTTAAAATGCGGTCGTGATGTCATAAGACTATTAAATATTCATGAGCTGGGCGCTCCGAACACAAAATTCAATTGAAATCAGTAAGATCCTACATAGCGACATATACGATTGGGGAGCATTGATAGGATATTAATTTATTAAGATTGGGTATATATCCCACCTAAGATATTAAATCAAAGTTTGGATATTGAAATATATCCTAATTGGGATATTTTCGCCGATTTTCATACTAAACGGCAATGTCGGATTTCGGCATCAAAACTACCAAAAACAAGATAGAATCTACTTCACAAAACTGACAATACGATTGTATAATTTTGCTGACCTTTTCTCGTCGACATTATTTTCTGTGCAATTGCAATTACGTGCAATACTTTTTGATGTTGTTGCTGCAGTATACGTCCCATCAATGACCACTGTTGTATGTCTTTAAACGAACAGAAGAACTACTAGCACAATATGCCAGCTTGAAAATATGGAAGTATGAATAAAATATTCAAATTTCGATATTTTATCCCAATTGGGATATATATCCCAGTTAGTCCTTTTCCCTGACCTGTTCAACGAGCTGTCATTACGGACATGGTAAGAATCAAGAACATTACTTTTGCTGGATGACAAATGATGCAGGACGATAAGATCAGTCAATTTGAAAATTGCAGTAAAAAGGATGCTTTCGCTTGATGAAATAAATCAAGTGTTCCTTGCAAGAAATGTTTCCAAACTTAGCACACAAAACGGCGGCTTTCCGTCATGCCATGTGCTTGCTTTCAGTCACGCAGTAGCGCGGAAACTTGCAACATTCATTTATTTGATAATATTAACAAGTGTGAGCCGGGAAACAAGTAATGAATTCAGTGACGGGTATGAAACGTTTTACACACCTCGATCTGTCCGAATGTCACACTCGCACGGTGTCAAAACTCTCCAGTCGACTGATGGAACGAAAACGAAACTACCTCCTCGTTTCTCCTTTTCAACTCTCTCGCCGGGACTGCACTATAATTTTGGCAGTGCGGTTCAGCCGATCTTAAAACATGACGTCTTTTCGTAAATTCGGTGTATTTCATTGGCTATCATAACCGAAGATGAAGTGGGCATATTCCGTGACTATGACCTGTGCCATATTGACCAGTTTACAGACAAACACAATCTTTCGAAGAAAATCTCTCAAGATATCAGCAGAAGTGTTGTCCAGGAAACGCATTCGACATATTCTTCAATATCTGCACCTAGAAACGGCTCGTCGTGAGATTAATTCAGAGAAATTATTCGAAACTAGGTCGAACTACTTCATAGCGCATTCAATAAACGGAGTGACGCGGAACTTTCAGTCATTCTCTCATTTCGCGCAGGGGTGTTGTAATGAAAACCATATCGCTTCGATAGATCGCACCCCTGAAATTACCCATAAGCCAGTTCACCTAGCATGGCAAGAAACAGGGAATCTTCCCTGTCTAAAAAACCCTATCGCATGCATTTATCCGAACATGCAAGGCGGACATCCCAGTGCAAACATGTGATACACCTTTAGCTTTAGTTACACCAGCTCAGTAATTTGGTATGCTGAAAGATCCATACCATGTGGTAAAAGCTTTCAGAGAAGAGGTTGGAACTCTCGAATTATCAAACCGACTTTCATTCTGGCCATTTCGGAATTGCATTACCGACAAACGAATGGTCATTTCTTTCATGCAAACTGTCGAAGGTACTCGTGTTTTTTTGTTTCTCATTTTTTTTCAAGTCTTTTATAAACTGAACTGCATTAGGGATAGTAAAATTAAAATATATTCAATTTCAAATGCCTGAAAAATTCAATTTTTATGTTCTGAAAACTCAATTTTTCTGGCTCGAGTACCTAAGAAATCGACTTCTATGAACCCCTGGACTGGTTGCGATCCAAATGGGTTAGTTTTGGTGCTCATTTATACTACTAAGATTGTCCTATGCTGATCATTGTGGTCCTACTTCTTAAGCTTTTGTGATATAATTTCCTCATCCAACTGGCTAAGGGTTTTACTATCCACCCAAGTCAAAACCACCCATGGTTCATAGAACACATGTTCACATATGGTCTGCTAGGACATTTGTGATATTCCATACTATTATGTCACCCAGCTCAATAATCATGTTCCATGGAATCACACTTATCCCTTCTGATCATAATACATATGGCACACAAACCGTATGAGGGAAGGTGTTCATCTTTACATCTGTTTCCATTTCTGTTATGCCCTGCATTAATAATTAATCAATTAATAGGTACATTGCATATAAAGTACATTATATAAAAGATTCAATAGGCTCCAAAGTCATAACCATATGCACGTGTGATGCAAGTTTGCTGTGCCTTAGTATACATGTAGTTATTCTTGAGATAGACATTGCAGCATTCAAAGATTGTTACAAAGATTTTGAGAAAGGTGTAACTGACATATGAACAGACAGACATGCATCAAGATGACAATTCCCATTGATCTTTATTGGCTGAGGGGTAAAAGCTCACCTTGTCCAATCCTTGTTCACTGCCAGGTGCTAAAATGGAGAAAATGAGTTCATACATATAAATAAATATTGAAGTACATCACAGAGTTACATGAAATATCATAATCGATGGATTTCTTTGCCTATAGAAGTGTATGACAAGCAGCACCAGTAACTGTTAATCTCTAAAAGAATAGACTTCAGCAGTCATTTTGAGCTCTCATCATTGAATAATTGACATGCTTCATTTCAAAAACCATTTCCATGTGAACAACTGTTCTATGCCAAAATGTTTTTAAGTCCTTTTCAATGGAAATGGTAGGATAGAGAGAAATTTACATATGTCAGCAATGAACGAGCATCAACTGATTATCCTTCCAGCATAATGCTGGAATGGAGAGGAGGTAATAAATTGAAAAATGTACAACTTCAGCTATGTCAACACTCAGGAATGCTGTCCCAAAACATTATGCATGAAAAAAAAAGCAGAAGATGCGAGTTGAGGTGGTTCACATCGTCCATCATTAGACTGCTTCTCACTAACATCCCAAGGATAATCCGATATAGCCGAGGTCGATTCCTTCGGGCAGGGTGGATTTGGCCCATATAAACTAAATGGATCATTCAAGCGCCTATCCATCGACATCGACGCTATCTATGCTTCGCTGTCCACCCCGCTTTAGATTTAAAACCACTTTTATCCTTCTGTAGCACTGAAAACCTGAACAGCTGACAATAGTGTACAGTAATTTCTCTAATAATTCAGACAGAAAATCT
>JAVTVY010046613.1:0-19808 GCA_036873755.1 Hanleya hanleyi
GTATACCAGAATATATTTTCATCCTATTTCAATGGATTGTATTCCGATTGAACAATGATATCCCATCTATGTATGAAAGTTATGGTAGTGCATACTACGTGAAATGAATTAAGTCTTCGGGCTAGTCCATTTCCAGTTCGGGACCTACTCCTATATATTGTAAGACCGATATACCAGTGACGTTTGAAATTTTGTGTAAATTTGTGATATTCGTAATCATAGAATAACCTGAACCTGCACTTTAACAGTGTTACAGTATAAATAAATACATTACATGGCACATGTATCTAAAAGTTGTCCGACATAGATAAGATAATTTCGACGTGTTATACCAGCCCATGAACTGCTAAGTTTGGAGGGAAACGGGGCCGATATTTGGCGCGAAGATGGGTCTAGCAGTAGCCTACATGCGGACCACGAAAAAAGATGGCAAGTCGGACAATCACAGTGTGTGATGGTTTTCCGGTAATTTGACGAACACAGTAACAAAACGGTTCAACGCGGATGGGTTCCGTGGCAGCCTTGGGAGGCGCAACGAAAATCAAACTCCAAAAAGGTGCACAGCCTGTAGTCGACCCGTGTCGTGTCTTGAAAATTTGCAAGAACATGTAATGAAATCGTTCATTTCATTGGCTGATGGAATCGTTCATTTCAAGCGAAAAGAAATGAGGAACAGAATGGGTGAACTCGATGGTGATAGTACACAGACCCAACGATGAACCTCGTGTATGCCTTGATCCAAGGATGTTGTAACATTCAATTCTCAGAGAGCACTACATGCTGCCAACGCGAGAAGATATGTCCATATTCGCAGGAACGACATCCTTTTGTAAACTAGATGATTCAGGCGTGGTCTGGCAACCCAAAGTGGATGAGAAATTTTTGCGTCTGTGTATGTGTACGTTTGACACACTGTTCGGTTTATATGGCTATCTCAGGCTTCCATATGGATTATTCAGCGTGCCAGAAATCGAACACATAATTATTCACTCACTGTTCAAACATGTGAAAGGTGGCGATACGTCAGTGGATGACATCATAATTTAGCCTCCCCCCAACCCATAGACACATTCATTGGAATACTTGACGTGACCGGTAAATTTATTCATTCTGAGGAACGAAAAATTCAGGAATGGAACGTCACTATCGGCAACTCAAGCTGGGGATAGATATCGTATGCCCACAATGTATACATTTTCAGGGTGTTCATATGAACAGTCACATTTAAAGCCTAATTGAAATACATAATTGTACTCCAGAAAACGCTTCGAAATACGCAACCGGTTGACATTAGAAACATTACGATATCTAACCGGAATTAAAAATTGTTGACGACTTCTCACTTACATGAAAGTAGCTTACGTTGGCTTAGATTTTGTTGTTAATTGTGTTGTAATTTCGATTATGGACGAGGAAATTCTTCCGAGACAACTGTGTTACTATCTTAGTAGCAATTCCATTTGCTAAACCAAACAGTTACTTTTGGAAAATTGTGGTTTGTTAATAGCTTCTTATCAAAAACAGTAACTACTCAATTTCGTAGGCCTACTTTACTCGTCCGAATATGGAGAATGGTGGCTGGGTAATTATTCTATTCCAGTGGAGTGAATTGGTGCAATCATTCGTTTCTGTCAAATAGTAAGCGTCAGATCCGACATGCATTATCCAGCCGTCTTCAATAAAGTAATTCTGCGTCAATAATCGAAAGACGAGTATGAAGTAAAAATAAGAAACCACAAGATGGTTTCCTACGAGAGGTCAAGACAAGACATGATGATGTTCTATACATACAATCTTAATCACTGATCATTATTCTTTATCCAAATAGACACAATACCTAGCAGAACTGTTATCTCTTATTTTATCTCCTTTTATTTTGACAGGTGTGGAAGTCAGCAAAGATGGTAAATTCGTGACTTTCTCAAAGGCCAAGCTTATCACGAATTATCAGGGCCCTGGTTACGGAGTGAACGTGGTGACAGTGACGATCTTTTCCAACAACATGGTTAATTTCCTGGCCTCACTCAACTCTGTTGAATCTTTTAAAGGGTATTACATCGAAGAATTCGTCTGCGAGATGAGCAGTTCCACGGGACCAGGAGCCGTAGACATGTATATGTTCTAATATTATCGGCCAATCATTGCTTCGAAATAGCTCGAAACATCCGGTCAACCAATGAATAGCCATGAAAAGGAAAGGTTAAATTACTAACTCATCATTGGCTGCTAATGATTCCAAACATCCGGATGGCTTAGGAAAGGGCCGGTTTACTAACTTTAAAACTCATCATCTTTTTAAAAAGTCGATCATAACCACATACCACATACAGTGTGCCTCATTGTTATACGTCTGTAGTGATACGAGGTCATGCATTTTATGCCCGAGTGAAAATTGTATTTAACTGGTTAGTCGTTCGCATCGCACATAAATTTGGTTATCATATATTGATTATTGGTGATGTTATGTAAGTTTTTGCCCAGGTTATGTATGTACATGTATATGATCAACGCTGATTATATTATGTATAGCTTTTGGCCATGTCAAAGACCATCTCAAATGGATGACAAGAAATATGTCTGATAAACTGAGTTGTAGAGCTCCGTAGAGGGTCCACCGCAAAAATCTTACACTGCACCTTCTGCTGTTCATTTCAAGCTCCTGAAATGAGACTCGCCATATCTGTCAAAAGAGTGACTCTCACTTTCAAGATTACCAAATTGACCTCAGCAAGTCTGTTGTAATTTTCCGCTAAAAGGGTTGGTGTCGGACAAAAAATGATCGCCACACTGCGATGGTCTAGTGGTTAGTGTGTCCGCCTCACAAGCGGGAGATCTTGGGTTCGATCGCGGGCCGAGTCATACCTAAGACTGTAGAAAGGGAAACTGTTGCTTCCTCGCCAGGTGGGTCATTCCTCGAAGATTTCACCCGTAAGTTTATATGTTTAGAAAAGGTCTTGTCTCAGAAGATGCCAGGAAACATGGACCGTTTCTTGACCACTTTGTCACAGTTAAAGCTAAGCCAATATATGCAATTATTATTGTTCCATCAGACAAGGCCCCACATAATATGTTTATATGTAAATATTACTGTTACCATCTGCTGGTTGAGAAGTTTAGTATAGCTATTCCACCTGCTTCTGTATCGAATTACTTCTTCAATGGAATTACTTTGGAGTATATATTCAACAAGCACAAGCTGTTTCTCAAGGAAATAGGTATTTCTCTTCCTACCAGTCATACCGACATACCAAAATTGTATTGGACTCTCAAAATACATGAAAGACCATACAAAGCTAGATTTATAGCCGATTCCAGAGGTTGTGCAATTCAACTTCTGTCCACGTTGATTAACTAGAGTCCAATCTAGGTAAACCAAGATGGTAAATCAAGGGAACACCATCTAGACGTAACGCTATGAAAACTTCGTGGGAAATGTTGGCAGATATTCTGCGAGATCCCATAATAAGCCAATCACGACAATTTCTGACTTTGTCTCTGATAATGATTGACATTTACTTCACTGAGATGAACATCTTCGCGCGGCACTATCTTTTGATATTTCTACTAACAAACAAAGCTAGACTTTTCGGCGGGAGTCAAATCTTTGATCTTAATGGTTTATGTCTGTAAATGATGCCGTATTTGGATACTGTTTCTCGATAATGTTTATATTTTATTCCATGTGCTACCGCGTGTAATTACTGCGGGCGTGATTTCAACAAACTAGCCACTTGATTGGCTAACAAATGTAGTTTCAAATTCGCATGGGATTTATATAGGGCTGAATTCAGATATTATACTCCGTGATATTAAATCTGACTTTACTGAGATTGAACTAGAGCCCTGCGAGCAGGTAAATCATTCTGGTAGAATTATTGTGCTGCCATTTCAATAAACTCAGAAGTCGAATGCATTTGGATACTTGAAAACTCGAAAAGTGTTACGGAAGAGCTAGTTAGTAACTGACACATTTCCATCTATCATTTCTGATGTTTATCTTATTTTTAACTTGCCTGATGTAATATATATGTTTGTTACGGGGGAGACGCAATAATAATTTATCTTTATGCACTCCCCATTTCAAGGTGAATAAATATTATATTTAAACCAACTGACACATATCATATAGATATCTACTTGGGATTTCTTGACTCTCCATACTATTGTTCCTCATCAGGACCTCATTGAACACCTTACTGCGTTAATAATATCGGTGTTTGGTAAATCTGGTAACCGGTATGTCAATTTCAGAAGCCATAAGACTTTCTTCAGTTCTGCGGGGCCCTCGGTGGCCGAGTGGTCTAAGGCGCTTCGTTGGTGACCGCTAGCCTCACACCGCTGAACCGGCACGGGTTCGAGCCCAGCTGGGCTATGTGTGAAAGTTTGTCAGTTACTTGCCGAAGGGCGGTGGTTCTCTCCGGGTACTCCGGCTTCCTCCATCAACCAAACTGACTGTCACCATATGAGTGAAACAAACTTGAGTGTGACATTAAGCCAAATTCCCTCCCTCTTCAGTTCTGCACATGAAGGGTATCATTATTGGGATGTTTCTTTGTTGATAGAACATTCTTGAATTTCTCATTAATGATTCGGCAATATACCAATAGTATCTATGTATCCCAATGATTCGTGTTTGTATAAGCCTATATGTACAAATTCTCAAAAGATAACCATTTCAAAGCCCGTTCTTTCTTATTCACCAAACAGTATATAGACGATCTCCTAGCAGTGGATAATCCCAGTATTATCGACGCCAAGAAAGATATTTTCTCCCTTCTCCATGATGTTCAAATGAACAGACACAATCACAGCGTGACTGAGACACGTACTCTAGATACGACTAAAGCTCAGTAATTAAGATATGTGTATAGAAGATCAGCATGTCTTGCTGACATCATTGAAAGCTGTGGAACGCTTCTGTCGTTTAGGAAACCATATTAAGTTTTTCTTATTTTCTTTTCATGCACATTGTGAATTGGTGCTACTTGTCATACGAATAGATCTTTCGATTACTGACGCAGAAAATCTTTTATGGAAGACGAATGAATATTGAATGTCAGATCTGACGCTTGCTATTTACTCATCTTCTCGGAAAAGTCGAGACCCTTCGAAAGGTCCAGCTCAGACCTAATTAATTAACCTCAGATTAATATTCCTTCCTTTTTATGCAATAAATCAGCTGGTCACATCTCAAGAAAAAATAGTTCCCAATATTTGGTTGGCACTAATGATCTACCTTGTCAGAGAGACGGGTTGTTCGCCTGAAAAAATATCGATATATGGACCCTTGATGAGCGGCTCGATTTCGATCTACGGCACACTGAATTCAGGATGTGCCAAAATATCACCATGGCAACAGGTTGGAGGCGGGTCATGAAAGAGGGGAATTTCCCTCTTCCCCCCCCCCCCCATAAATGTTGCCAGGTTCCTTCCATAATTCTCAAAGTCAATTATAATATAAGGGAAAAACAACAACCATGCAAATCTTGAGAATCTTTTATGGCCAATCAAGTTCACCGGAACTTAAAATTCTTTTGTCTATACACAGAATCTAATAGTGTCGACACACCTAGACCACCCATGGTCAGAGCGCCACCTCGCGTGTAAAAGATGATTGTCATGAACAACGCGTCATCTCATTCTCCCTCAAGGGACTAACTCAAAGAGATCAACATATTTTCTCTGCCAACTTGTGGGAGTGGGAAGAGTTTTTTGCGAAGGGCATTTGATTAATCTATACATGTCGCACGTTGCCTTTGATTTCCACTGTATGGTGGCTGATATCTGCCATGTCGTACTATCGCCTTATATTTACTAGGGCGATGATACGATGCGATGATACGATACGATGGTACTATGCGATGGTATGATGACATGATGCGATGATACGATGGCACGATGCGATGATACGATGGAAATTTCTCCATCGTACCATCGTACCATCGCATCGTACCATCGTATCATAGTATCACCGTATCATCGTGCCATCGTGTCATCGCGCTTTGGACGAGTTGCCCAAGTCGCAATATCAAACGAAAGTGATGCAAAAAATATATTATATTAATTGATTATTTTTTAATTGTTTTCATCGTACTGTCCTGTCAAGTTTGAATACACACCGTGATTTCATCGTACCATAGTACCATATCGTATCATCGTACCATCGTGCATCGTATCATCGTACCATCGTGCCATCGTACTATCGCCCGTCGATGGTACGACATGGCAGATATCAGCCACCATACCACTGTACCCGAATATATGTACCTCACCAAATTCAGCAAGCCGAGGAGTGGAGCTCATCTTGCCCGGGGAGAATCACGTTTTCAATTTGCACGCCAGCTGTTACTCGCGCGTATGTCCAAATGATCACGCCCAGATGTTGCGAGAATTTCAATGCACAACGAGAATCCGCGGTGGCAACGTTGACCCATTACACCGAGAGGAAATTAGGGAATCGTATAGTGATGCTTGAAGGGATGCCACAAACATATCAACATGAATGTCACCCGGAAATACACAGAACTGAAAATTAAAATATTATCACAAAGCTGCGCGTTCCAATTTTCTACCAGTTTGCTTGAAAAATGGCACGTTAGTTGAATCTAATTTACGGTCACATCATACAATACAAGATATCGGTCATAAATCGTTTGACGCCAGAGATATACAATGTACATAAAACTAGGTGTAAAGGATTATGAGCATTTTCAAAGTGACTATAATGAAATTCTGACCATTTCGTAAAATTCTAACATTTTTTCTGCCACGAAATAAATAAAACTAAGCCTTAGCTTCTAAGATTATGGTAACACGCCTCAATTAACTCGTCCTAATTAATAGGATATGATATGAAGAAGCTTGATGTACACACAAAGGTGAAAATGTTCTTACGTAGACGAATACCGCCAGAAACGCAAGTTTCAGATTCGTCGTAACCAAGAAGACTATTCTAATGGTTTCAAAATGGCCCTACAATGATCCGTTATGATGTACAAAACTTCAAGTCTGACAAAAAGTAAGATTGCAGAAAAGATACATTTCCCTCTCCTCTTTATGATGATAATAAATTATACAGCCATCAATGAACGAAATCTGGTGATAAGTTTTATTTTTTAAAGAGAAATAAAACACGTATATGATCAGCGGCTTGAAAACAGTGCATCGCTGATCTCCCCTTGATTCGAAGCTCTTCCACCAGAGGCTATGACGTCATAGTTGAACCACACTAAAAAAATGGCGGCTAACATGAATGGCGACAGCGATGCGGAGGAATTTTCTTACACTTCTTCCTCTTCTTCTGAAGAGGAATTGCGAAGAATTCACGGCAATGGTTAGTGCAGGGGTGCCCCTGCCTTACCAACACGAACCTATTGTGAACAAAGAACCAGCAGACAACGATAGGATCAGCGACACTGCAGGGGCCGTGGGCGACATACCTAGAGAATCGGAAATACAGATTGGTAAATTCCGACTTTTTCTTTTATCCCCCGTAGCGAATGATGACCAACCTGTTAGTGCGTTTCAGTGAACGTGAATGACACAAGCAAGGGCTTTGTGAGCAATAGCCTAGCTTATCTATGTGAGCTATTTCCATACAATGCACTGCAGCTATATCATGTTGGGCAGACTGTGCTGGTTCCACTGCTGCGTCACGTATCGCAGCGCCCCCAGGGGGAGGTAATCATGTTCGGATCGGAATTTCGTAAATAATATAGCGTTACATTTTTTAGTTTTTAACTTTATTAGGCTTAAGCAAATGTTTTAAAACTGAAAGGAAATTAATATACACATTATTTCTCCAATCTTACTGCAAATATCAAGTGATTTAGACAAACCTTTGCATTTCACCTTTAAATTTGAAATATGTGAATTGTGAGGTAAGAGCAATATCGAACTTAGACAAGTAACATAAAAAAATGCTTCAGATGTCCTATCAAGGCCGCTTTTCCAAGTTTTGCTATGGTGATTATTTTTTGTAGAATTCTCATAGAAACTGTTAAGGCCTAAGTGATTAGATTTGGAGTTTGGAGAAGAAAAATGTAAAAACGAAGACTAAAAAAATCACAAAGGCAAATTTCTGAGGATCCCTGATGGCCGCCATTTTGAATTTATCCATTATTCTTGCACACATCAGGATGCACCAGGGAGTTTCGTAGGAATGGCTCTTCTCTAATTTCATAACAGAGGAGACCGACCGTTTTTGACGTGTATACAACACTAGTTCGTTATATGTAGTATTATTGGATATCCGATCGATAACTTTCCCCCTACCTATCTTTGTTGTAATAACTTTTGCCATCTCTATCAGGATTTTCGAGATTAAACTTACAAAGTAACCCATTTGCTCCTCAGAATAACCATCCATCCAGCAATACGAATGCCGTGATTACTTTTCTGCTTTCCAATGATGCCATGTAAACGGAGAAAATACAAGAAAAGAGATAAAAGCAACTCAAATTATTGGTAATTCCTTCACTAAATTGTCTCCTATAAACATAAGAAATGCTTCATAAAATTGAGAAATAAATCCTAAAACATCAATAACACACACTCGATCCATTCATTTTGGGCTGCCAGTGGGTTATGTTGTAAAGAAAAAGGTATACAGGTATATCATTGTCATATGACCTGAGTGTGACATACTATCTACCGAGATGTCAGTCCAGTTGGCGATAACTCGTGAATGGATCTAATTATGCAATACCATCAATATTATACCAGTGGATGCACTGTGGATTCCTTTAATCGAACTCCTGGTCTTCTTTTTATTTGATTCCTATTTCAGACATACAAAATTAAGCAGTTTGACGTAATGACACATCTTCGTTCCGTAATGGAACCTACACATACATTGCTATAATCAGGTTAATAATTTAGCGTAATGACGCAGCTCAGCTTCGTAATGGAGGCTACATTGATATAAAGCATAGACTGCACTATTATGTCCTTTAGGATGCTCTCCCGAGATTCTTCTGTTCGGCAAGGAATAAATAATGGCTACCGTTTGTCGTAAAAACATGACTGCTATGTTTTAGAAAAATGAAGCTCGAACATTCCCCTCCAACGTTTCTCAGGACCAACACCAGCTCGTAAAGGGGAGAAAGTGGGAGTCGACCTTCCCGTTTATTGTCATATTTTCTAGACGTAATTGAGGCATGATTTTTAAGCTCAGACAAGGGGAATACCTGAGGTAAGACAGAATTTTACTGAATATTTGAACCCAGCCTTCGAACTGTATACGCCCGTTTGCATTACCTGGGACGAATATTAAACTCGTCCCAGGCATTACTAACAAATCTGCCTAGGATGGTATTGTACATGTATAAGCTCCCAAGAAACATTATGATGTGGCAGAAAACGGGCGGTCTACTCTATTATGAAATAAATAGGAGCCATTCCCACCAAACACTGAACTGAGCGCTAAAGCATTGAATGCAATAAGTTGGATTCCAAAGCAATATATATATCACTGGGTGAATATTGTTTAGTCACAAAATATTACATTTGTTCAGGGAGAAAAATGGTATTGGAATTTACTTACGAACGCATGGCATTATTGAAATGTTGGGCAAATCTATATCCACATAGGTCACACACGATGTCAACATGCGAGAAGAAAAGTCACTGCTCACTTAATATGTTTCTTGAAAATGAGGCACACAGTTATTGTAACCAGATAATATAAAATGATTCACCACAGAGGTGTATGGAAGACTCTCATGTATAATATTTAATCCGAGAAAATATATGAAGCCCTGAAAAATGATCATCGGTGAATTCTATAGAAGTTTCGTCAAGGTTCACATGTTCCCGAGAGGACACCCACGGTACAATAAGCTCGAACGTTGACGACTATCAAAAGCTTTACACGTCCCCCAGATTGTGTTTGTGAAATAAATCGTTTCCTAATTAGATTTATTCAAATGTTCAAATAAAATATTTGCTTTTCATGTTCCTTCTGCTGTTTTACCATGTTTACGTACATAAAAAAATATAAAAACGTTGTAGAAAATCTACGAACATTTATGCACCATCATTGTTTCGAATAGTCCAGGAATCGTTGCCATCCAACCACCACCCACAGCAGCTTTTTTACCGTTGTTACTTGGTTAATTAAGTTGATTATAGGGGGTCGAGGTAGAGAATAAATGGGACCATTTCTTCCCTATATCTCGACCCTCTCCCTATAATCAACATAATTAACCAATTAACAACGGTAACGAGCCCTGTGCCACAAACAGGCTCTCGATATTCCTTGACGACGGCACTGCGAAAGTTCAGTACCGTTTACATGGTTATGGCCCTCTGAATGCACAGTGCTTACAAATATCATCAGCGTAATTTCTTGCCGATAATTGCTTTGTCATCCATCTCGAATGCGTACTTATTTCTGGGATGCATTGCCTTCAGATTGCCAAGGCCATGACCCATGCTATGATGAGGCTGTCCGTATCTCACTTTGTTCCCAAGCTTCAACGTTGTAGTTGTCAAACCGTCCGGAAAAGGGAGGCTCTTGTTTAAACCCTTGTTATAAGCACCAGCAGCAACATCTGGCGGACCCCGAGCCTTGGTATGACTGAAAGTAGGGTTATCCACGGGTGACACGTTCGGCAAAGGCGGTAAGAAAGAATTTTTGTAAGAACGCCGTTTTTCCATCTGATCCGCCATCCAGCTTGGGACAGTATCGTGGAAGTCCATGCTTCCATCGAGAATCCGACCTAGATTTTCATTCCCATCTATAGATTGCCTTTCCATTTCTTTGAGCTTCGTTTTCAGCGTATTTAGCTCGTTTTCTAGGACTTCCACTTTCTTGTCTTTCTGTTTGAGTCCAGTTTTCAGGTCCTGAACTTGTTTCTTCAGGATTGACATGATGGCGCTCTGCCAAGCTGACGTCACGCTGATCTTCTTCTCCCTATTTTCGTCTTCTGAGTTCTTCGTTTCGTGTTCTTTTATCATGTCGCTGTATTTGGCAACTTCTCGGCGGAGCGCATGAATGTTCTCGTCGTTGGTTATAGCGAACTGCTTATAGGCGTGTAGCAGGCTTGGACCGTCATTGTCCTGAAATCCCAGGTGCATCATGATCCATTCGCGCTCTTCCAAGAGCGTGTCGTATTTCTTCTGTATATCGTTCAGATGACGAATTTTCTCAAGCACTTTTTCCAAATCCTCCAAGAGATACGTGACCTCATTTTCGGCGAAGGAAATATCATCCTTTTCCATAGACCGTTTACCAATACCTTGTGTCGCGTTGATCTTTTGGCGAAAAGTTTCGAGTGTTTCTTCCTGCTGCTGAAGACGATCTTGAACACGTTTTAACGAGGAATCGTTCGCAAGATTGAATTTAATCTGTCGATTGAACTGTTCCTTGTGATTCGCTTCCTGTTCAGCCATTGTGTTTCTCAAAGTCTTCAACTGAGTCTTCAAAAGAGAGACTTCTTCCGTCGCCTCCTTCAGTTTGACGAGCTGTTCAGAGATTGTCATGTTCTTCACTTTCCTCTCCTCCTCGTACTCGATGCTCTTGAGAAGCTGTTTTTCTTTAGCTTCCAGGGTTTTGTCCTTTTCTGTGAATTCCGTCTTCCATGACTGCTTCACTAACTCTTCTTTCAACTGAAATATAATCAGTATATCTGACAACAATACAGAAACACAAAAATCTACAAAAGGTTTTTTGAGGCTACACTATCAGTCAACCATGCAGTTTTTTTCTTTCTATGTGATATCTTGCTTATCTGAATCAATAACTTCCTATATATATTTCGAACAATTCATCAACAAAAGTTATTTTTATGGTGATCTTATCTTTTGTCATCCTTTCTTCAAATTTTGTGGAGGAGGGAACACATTCAACATCACCGGATTTCCAGGACACTACCGAAGATTCCGACGGGAAATAGTCCCACCGCGATAAAAAGGAACTGAAAATCCAGACGGAAGATAGTTCCAGCCCGAAAGAGATGGTAATACAAGCGTAGTAATATTCAAGGAAGGTATTTACTAGCATTTGTGAACTGCTTGTCCATTTTAATCAGCGTCAAAAAGCATAGAAATTATAGCAAGGCTACGTCGTATTCGAGTATTATGCGGCAATAGCTTGGAAGGGTTAGGTTTAAGAGACAAATACTTTTATGTTATTTGGAACGATAATACATTAGTGTCAGATCAAATCTAATGTTGGCTAGTCAGTCGGGCCCATACTTCTCAAGAAGAACAGTTTAACAAATAAGCAACCACTGAATTCAAAATGTAATGCGCGGAGGCGTTTTTTGTACATTGTCAGTGACAATACGCCGACGCCCGTCAAGATCTCAAACGGAAGGAAACATACATCTCCTATATTCTGAATCCTCATCGGGTTCACTAGTCGTAGGTCGTGTGAAAATTGGGTCGTTTATACGAGTTAGAACATATCATAGATACTCCTGATTGCTTGATTGTGGATGTTACTGAGAGCCCGTCGTTGATATACGGTACCTACCTTATCTATGATGTAACTCTCTAGTTTCTTCTTCTCGAAATCCCGGAGATTTTTATCCAAGAACGGTAACTGCTTGTAAATATCTTTCGTGTCTGACGCGTCTGTCCGATTAACTGTGAAAGTATAAAGACAAAAACGTTGAAATCCTGATTGTCCCAATTACTTATACGCCTCAAGGCTCATATATAAATGTGGGACCATGTGGGTAACATGACCCCAGTTAACGTGACACTGATATCTCTGGATAAAATGTTTTTAAAGCTACTTTTTTTTCAAATCAATACCTGTAAAATAAGTGATTTTTACATGCTATCATGTCTACCTCGAAAATTTTGCGATGATCAATTCCATAAATGGAGTCTGGTTGATCAAAATTATATCTCCAGCTTGTTTTCTTATTTTTGACATCTTTCGGGATATTTTCTCTAGTAAAAGAAATATGACACCTCGAACCAAAACGAATGCTCGTTGTTTCAAATCACCAAACTTATTTATAAATTGCGTGAAGATTTTAGAAGTGTCATATTCTTGTTTCACGAGAATGGTCCAAGGGACACATTTTCCCAACGTTTTCAGTCATGACTTGCCTTCATCCCTAAGGAAGTCGGACAGGAAATAGTGACCAGTAACTTGGAGAATGTCACAGAATTTTTCAAACGCCTTTCCACCTCTCATTGGAAGAACATCTAAGAGACCCTGGACCTTCGCTTCCCTTTTCTCATTCTTCTACAATAATATAAATATTAAATACACGTGATATTCGAAGAAGATTGTTGAATGAGATACCGGTAATTAAAACTGTCAAACCATTGGGAGTAAAAGATTGGATAGAAAATAACGTTAATGCGAACAATGTGAACAGCATTATTTTATGTTGGTGTGTCGTCTATACAGGCATGCAGCTATATTTAAAACCATATCATTATGAGTAAGAAAGTTTCTCTAAATTGATAAAATCGTTCTCGAATGCCCAACAAGGTGTTTTGAGAAAGCTTTGAGAATTTATTATGGAATACAGAAGGGCAATGCACCCACTCGCCAGGATTATGTATGATCCGTGTAACAGAGACGGAGAAGGCAGCTTGTGTCAGCGCCGCCTTGTGGTTGGATTAGAACAACAGTTGATTGTTAAGCAATCAGATTACCAATTGAAAGGTTTCCTCGAGTTCATAAGTTGTTTATGCTGTTCGCATAACTTTATTTATGCCCTAGGTGAAAGAAAAATAAGTCGACTTTAGAGGTGATTTAGTCCACATTGTGACTAACGAATGTTCCAGATAAGTATAAAAGGAAGATAATTTAACCTACGAATTAACGTTTACGTATTGAATCTATGATTTAACCCTACCTGGCCTGACCTTACTAATTTATCATGCAGTTTTTGCGGAGAAATTGCATAAATAAAAAATTCGAAAAATCTGACCGGAAAATCGACAAAAAATGACGTTTTTAATCATGACGTCACTGTGACGTCATCAAAGCGGCTTGGATTTTTTACATTTTTTGGTAGAGATTGACCCAATGGTATGGTGTGGTAAGTTTCAGCCCCCTAGCTCAAGGGGTAAAGCAAATAATTGGGGGTGGTGCCAGGACAGGTCTTAAAAAGCCCAGGCCAGATAGGGTTAATGAAAGGTTCAGTTTTTTTATGATCTGTTCTCGGGATGAGGCTAAGCTCCCCTGGCCGCTTGCATGGTGTAGAGGCTTGAAGGAGGTACATGTTGACCCGTATTAAACAAACATGACACGATCGTGAATGGTCCGAATTCAATCAAGCTCCCAGCATGCGTTGTACTGCTCAACCTAGTGCGCTCCTGGAGGCCACAAACGCGTGAGCTTCGGGGAAGGCATGCCATTATAAACAAGCTCATACAAGCTCAAACTTTGTTCACCTTACCAATGATATAGATATATTTGTTTATATCTTTAGGGCGGAAAAATATATTGATCAATTGTTGGCGATTAGAATGAGTATTCACGCGTACTATTTCATCTTTATTTAATCCCTTCATATATCCTACACTGAGATATAATGCTTAATTGGGCGTTGGTTAAATTACAACCCAGTGATAGACTTCAGTATAATCATATAGTGGCTGTGTACAAAGGGTTGTTATTTTATTGAAGAGTGTACGTTATTAGATTCATCGATGTAATTGTATGGCCTTTGAATTTATTTTATGACCAGCTGTGAATTCAGCTATAGTCATTAGGGTATAACGATGTTCGGTTCGTTTAACATGTCCCTAAATTGTATAAATTATGGCTGACAACACGAATGATATTTGGTTAACATATATATACATATATAGTTCCTCTGTTATAACTTGAGATATCTACAATTAAATGTATGTGAATGAACTCAAGTGAACTTTCAATGGTGGCGACCCGGTCTGGCTTTCCGCCATGCATATGATACACACTGCTAATATGATTTGGTTGCTGAGAGTCCACATCACGGAGTCAAAATGTATGTAAATCAAAACTGGGGGATCGATAATTTCGGTTTGATTATTCTGACTCAAATAACCCCAAACTTTGGGACCGAATTGCCTCAATCCTTGTAACAGTTCAGGTGGTAAGATTCTTGGTGACGGCTTCTCTTGAAATGTTGGACTCCTACACATAGTTGCCTATGAACAGGGTCGTACGGCTCATCTGCAGATAGCCTAAGTCATTCGGGAATAAAGTGGGAATCCACAGAACAACCGCCTGACTTTTCAAATGATTCCATTTTAAGGAAGACAGATTTTCAGCCTAGAAGAACATGTTGGATGTTTAAAACTGAGCTATAAAAGAATATATAATTCGTCGCTCTAGTCTTTGTCAATGGGAGGCTTGCACAACAGACCCAAAGGATAAACCGGACGTGCTGGTTCTGTTAACTGATTGGCTAACTGGGTCAAAATGGTCAAAAAGGAAGTGGCGATCACTGAATGTGATTTGATGATTGGTATTCTTAAAGTCTATCAGTTTCAAGGATATTTCGATCAGAGGTACCAAAATGAAATTATGCCAAGCCATAAGTCTTCAAGTCTTCAAGATGGCGAATATATCCGTTGTTTAATTACAAAGTTTGATTATTATTTTCGATAGGCGAATGAAAATGTAAAAGATCTACAAAACCACACATCATTGTATTGAAATTCGAAGCGGCACATTCTTTATGTTGAAGAGTGTGTAAAGAAGTTGATAGCGCTTGAATGCTAAGTTTCCAATCCCGTCAGATAGGGTTTAAGTTTACATTCATACAGACAGGTCTGTGTTGAACTTTCATCGGCTTCATTACTGACACTCCATATTTGACAAGTCCGGGTACATGTATATATATAGGTAAGTGTTTATTTACCCGCATGTCCTCGGCCATCAGCGATGTTTGTCTAGATAATAATGCTCGGGTTAAGAGAGTTCAGCGACTACTTGCTGCCATGTCGAATACGATTTATAATACGAGAAAATGCTAAAAGTGAACAATAAAGCGAACCCGGTAGACATTTTTTTATAAATGATCCGTGTACATGTACCAGTTGATGAATTTATAAGTATATTACATTTCGTGACATTCAGTAAACGTGTTCTCGGTATCATATTACAGTGCTTGATATCTGCATTACGGAAATATAACAGAATAAAATATGCCCATGAGTGGAATGTATAAAGTCTGTGTTAACAGTAAAATAACATATTTTCGAAGTTTATTTCGGAAAATATTACGATAGAGGGGATAGCAGTGAAACTATGTACCTTAATCTCCGCAACCAAAATTATCAAAGGGATAGCCTATATGTAACTTCCCATAACCTTTTATCCAATGCTATATTATGAAGAGGAGCTATCTCATTCTTCTTCACATAAGTTTATTAGAAATATCAGGTGCGTATTTCCAAGCTTGCAAATGGAGAGGATAACGGGGGGAGGTTGGAGATAGGCATCTTATATTGGGAAGATGCCTATCAGCTCACTTATGTGAGGGTATTGATGTAGCCTGCATGGTTGATCTCAATAGCGGGGCTTTCAGTGAAATTGTCGATAAGTGAACGGTCGGAATCAAAGCGTGACTGAGATACATTATGTTGTATAATTCATTGGTATATACTGACCACTGATACGGATTTGTCAATAGGCACATGCTGATATTTTGGCTGTATCATGGAAAACTTTTATGGTCTCTCTTGCAAAAAAACTGAAGCTCGAATTTTAATGTTAATTCTGTTGTGTTGATAAAGTTTGGCATGCTTGTATGCGTGGTCGTTTTAAATTTAAACATCTGGTGAGCCGCAGTTCTCCTGAAACCGTTTTATTATAGAGATGACTTGTGCAATGGGGCGCTGTCTATCCAAGAAAGGCGACAGATTCTTCATTACTGCATGTATCAGCTGCAAATCGAAGCAATCATAGTGAACGACTGGCACGAACTATATTTCCCCTCTAGATCTGTGACAATAGACAAAACATAAAAAAACATAACAAAGTCGCTAGATTTAATCTTCATTCAACCGTCAACAGAATTTACAATATTTCTTTGAATACATTCAAAACTAATTACCATGTACATACAAAATGCAATAACCGGTAATATATCAGTTGAGTATATGATGTCTTAATAATTTTAAATGAGGTCGTTATTCACTTATCGGTTGCGGTTATAGATCTGCGTTTTACTCTTCTATATCGGTGTTCTTACAATAATTATTCGATATATGATCCATCAATTCTTACTCCAAGATACCGGCACAAATCTCTAATGGTCGTGAATTATTTGACCGAACATAAACTTATTGCGTAAAGTGTTATAATTGTTATCGCTTCAGCCTACAGGTTCATCGGGGTTCAAGAGACTGCAAAAACAATATATCTAACTCTGAACAGTAAATAAGAATTGACCCGCACGCGCACACCCACATTTCTCGAATACTAATATGAGAACTTACATAAGATTAAGTCTCTTTCACTATAGGTATAGAGGAATGTTATCTGTCGCATATGTTACCTATCTGATATAGGCCTATACCAATGTATCTTATCTGCCTTACCACACCCCTTACAAATAAACCACGCCACACACGAATGTCACAATGACACGTTATGCTGCCATTAATCAATTGCAAAGTCAAGTAGTTCACTGCGGAAGTTCTTGAGCCCTCAGAATTTTTATGCCAAAGAAATTACTTATAATGTATCGGAGCACCAAAACTATTTGACCCCGATAATTGCCCACATATATCTGCATGAAAAGTCAGTGGGACATTTTCAAATTCAAACATGCATCATACAGTCATTGGTACCCCTACCATATCCCAAATGAATCGGTGTAACACCAACTAAGAACGAAGACCGTATACAATTGAATCAGATAATAAACGATGATAAGTTAGAAACATCACCATACTTCGTCCTCACCATTAAATTGAGGGGCCATCACCACTGTACGGCTGTGTGTTTGTTACATTGCTTCCAATACCAGGTAGCGGTAGACTACATCAAACGTTTTGATCGAAATTCCAGGACTGATCCGACCCAGGTTTAATTCACCTAATTCATCAGTCAAAGATACAATCTATGGTACGGTGATGATACAATCATTGGTACGATCCTTGATAAAATAAAACCCATAAGCAAACTATACTGAATAAAATTAGATTTTAAAGCGAACCAGCAACGATTTTGAAACTTGATAAAATATAACGAAAGTCGAAGCAACGGTCAGCAACATATACAGACGGTGCACCACATCCTCGTTAATTGCTTTTTTTTTACCTCCGTCGATCAGACGGAGATCTAGGAATGCAACGTGAAATCTCCCGCCATAAAATTGCCATATGTGGAACTCACGACTCATGTGATTTCCAATAGGGTTTGCCATGGTTCACGACGAAAATTTGAGGCCAAGTTTTTGGACACTTTCGAAATAATGGGGAACCCTTATTGCAATGCATTTCAATGGGCCTTGCTTCTGTAGTCGGGTTCCACCTCCCATCATGCTTCACGAGTTACGGGAGTCAGGTTGGCCGCTTCCAGCGGGATATTCAACATGGCGGCTCTTCATGTTGTAGAGATAGACGATGCGAATTTTTGCCGTTTTTCTGGTAAATTTATTGCCGCCATTTTATGCCATTACCACACAATGATTTCTAGTACACCACCCGTCATTTCTATATATCGTAAAGTATTTGTCGGCTGATGACTTATGTCGAAGCCAAGCAAATTGTCCAAGTTGTTGTTGTTGCATATTAAAATGACTGGGAGGTCACGCACTGACTGTGGAAGACCAGCACAATCGACGATGCCCTGATTTTACTGATACTTTTTTCTTTTAGTTGATGATATCCACCAGCCTGGTTGTTTAAAAAAATTATTCTAAATTTTGCTAATAAATTCTATTTCCTTGGTGTTGGGCTATTTATTTTGGCATGAATTTCTTGTGCATTTATAAAATATTTACCAGCATTATTGTAATGAAGCATCAAATCATAGTTTATTGTTTGTCAAACCACATGTATCTCTGTCCCAATTCCCATTTCAAAGGTTCATCCCCCAGCAGCATACATGTATGTCAATTAACATTTCAATACACTGAATTAACATTATTCTTGAATCTATCAAATTACTTTGAGTAAGGATACCATTCTCAGCTTTGCGGTCCATTTAAAATGAACGAGTGAAAACAGTTCAAATAATGGTTTGATTTTGCAGAAGTACCAAATTGATCTACCTGCATGAGTCTGTAAACTTATTTAATAAAGCTGACAAATAATATACATATACTTATTATGCTAATTTTTGTTTGAGAACGTTGTAAACCTTTTCTTTTCATTTCTTTCCCAACAGTTTATTGACATCCACATTGTGTGCTGTGACACATGTATGCCACAAAACCCCTTTGAAGTGTAATGCAGTTTCAAGTCCAGCTGGTATGTATCCTACTGCATGTATTATTACTGATGTATTATGGCTGACCATTAGTATTTGACACAATCTTCCAGTCTGCACATACACCATCAGATAGCTTTTGATGAAAAATAATTTGCTTGTTAAAACGTGAGATTCTGAAAACTTATTCTGAATTGTAGTTAAAACAAAGGGGTACGGTATCTACATTCCACATGTAAGCCTACATTATTGAGATTTTTGACTGATAGCATGGATAGAACCTTTCCCAAAACATTGTTCCGTAGAAAAGTTACTGATATAAACAATCCTGTTCTAGACTATAATATCCTGGATTCTTATCATGCTCATGCCACTAACATGAACATCATTGAACTCCAATCCAACCAGTGATCAAAATCCATCATCGTTCTTCAGGATTTATATTATTGATCACTCATGTATA
>JAVTVY010046614.1:0-20173 GCA_036873755.1 Hanleya hanleyi
TATTTCAACCCCACACCCAGTCCATCAGATGCCCCTTCACCTAAGCTTCACATCGATGCCTCACTCGACCCCATTGGTCCATTAGGGGCTTCCCTAGCTCCAAAAAGGCTATTTTCATACCCTTCGGCCGCCGCGCATGCGCAGAATGACGATATTTCACCCCCACACCCAGCCCATTAGATGCTCCTTCACCTAACCTTCACTTTGATACCTCACTCGACCCCATCGGACCATTTTATCTAGGGACTACTTTTTCTCCGCGGAAGCTTTTTCCCGAGACCGAATCACCGCCAAAACCACGGCCAAACCGCATCACCGCGCATGAATACATATTTTTTTTTTTTTTTGCCGGAACTTTTTTTTTTTTGCCCGAACATGCCCGAACATGCCCGAACATGCCCGAACCACGCCGCCATCTTGCTTTACAACAGGGCCGACACCCACCATCTTGCTTTACAACAGGGACGACACCTCAACCAATCAAATTCAACCTCACACTTACAATTCAACCAATCAAAAGCCTCGTTACAAACCATACAGTTGTGACGTCATAGTTACATCCGGGTGAAAGTTGACTTTAGTTGCTCTTTATACACTACTGGCGTAGCATTCAGCAACAACACATCAGGGTATTTCCTCGTCTAGGAAGATACATGCACTTTGGGGATATATTAAGAGGAAGCTATATACTGGCAAAAATTGGAATACTATCGGGGAAAACCTGCCTAAAAATTAAAATAAATGATTTCACGATAAATTATGTTTTATTGATCGAGAACTGACTGTGCAATGCATTTTCGCAAATTATTTCAGCGAATGATTTTGCTTAATATAAACAAGATTTGATTTGTTCATCCATGAGGGAAATTACAGAATAACAATAAATCGCTCGGAGGCAGAGAATATGGTCGTGCCTGAACGCTGCCAAAATAAGAATCCCTAAGCTAAGATTAGAGTTATAATATGTATCTGTAGTCGACTGAAGCTGAATAAATGATAAATTAATACGAAGAATTTGCAATGATTATTTAATAAACGTCTTCCTGCTCCAGTGGTGTTAATGACTCGCAAAAAGAGACGGGAGTAAACAGATAAGAAATAATGCCATATTTAAAACGCGGCAGCCCATTGCAAATCGACAGTCCAGATAATTAATTACGTCATTATCTCGGGCGTTTGGCACCTTGAATATATCTTTATGTCTGGTCTGATGAATATTTTTCCCGGCGCTTTGAGTTATCTCGCATATTTATACACGTATTAAGCACAGCATACAAATTGCGTCATGTCATTGAAGATATACCGACAATCTAAAATAAGGTTCTCCTGGGTCACATGGTAGCATGATGAGGTGTGTATAACCACCTTTATTCTATTCATTCTGATTCTAATTAAATATTTATGCAGCTAAAATCACCTCGATGTTCTGAACCAACAGCATTTTACTTGATTGGAATCTAATTAGCTCTGAGTTTGGATTTCTTCACTGAATATCCGCATTTCGTTCCAGAACCATCAGTTTATAGCTATAGTTAACAACTTTCTGATGATTACAGCCTTATCACGTAAGGCGGCGCTTTCAGTGTTTACTGTTTTGTTTTTTTGTCATAGGGTAGATGTTCGGGAAGGGCATTGTTCTTTCTTTGTTGGAGACTTTGATAGAATTTACCAGAAGTTCATTAAACTAGTATGATAAGTGCTATCATTGAGTATTTCATAGAATATTGCAATATCATTAAACGGTAATACATTATCTTGTTAAAGTCAAGAAATCTTTGGAAACCCAAAACAAAAGATTTCAACGCCAATAACCCACTCTTCGTCACCACAATTATTGGTCTATGTTGGGCCAATATATGCTGCACGTTGGCACATTTTCATTGGTGCCCAATGTTTGGCCAATCATGGGTGTCAGGTCAAATGTACGCCACTTTGCGTCACGGGAAGAGAATAGATCTCCAAGCCCCCAACACCAACCAAGTGCAATGTATAGTGCATTGCCGACGTCTAGAATTATTTTGAATCAGTCATTACAACGGAAACAATATTTCCGCAAATAAATCAGTCCAATTTTTGGTTCAAAATACGATGCCAAATTTATCAATTAAAAAACGACTAACATACGAAATATACACAACAAGAAACACTTATGTGCTCTTTTCATAAGCCGAACCCCAGTGTTGGCTGAACATGCAACGTGTGATATCCAACCATCGAACTCGCGTAGCATCCAGCACACATTAGGGTATTTCCTTGTCTAGTGAGATACATGCACGTTTCGGAGATATTAGGAAGAAACAACTATATGGCGAATATACAAGTATACTCTCGGGAAAATACTATCTGAGACAAATGACCTAACGACAAAACTTGTTTACTTTGATACGGAACTGACCCAATGCCTATTTAATGAAATCAACAAAATAGATCAGCTAATGGTGCGCTTGGCTTTTCCCAAACTTTGACTTGGTCACCCATGAGGGGAATCAGGGAAACACCATAAATCGTTCGCAGGCAGCTACTATCGCTGTGAACGCTACCAAAAAATATCCCAAGCTAGGATTATATTTAAGATATATATCTATAGTCGACTGAAGCAGAATAAATGATGAATTAATACGAATAACTTGCAATGAATATTTAAAAAAACGTCTTCATGCTCCAATGGTGTTAATGACTTGGGGAAAAAGAGACGGAATTCAATAAATAATAAATAATGCCGTTCCATATTCAACACGGTAACCCGTCACAAAACGATAGCCCAGATATTCATGCCAGTTAATTACATGATTATCTCCGGCGCTGCTAATCGTGGCGCCTTGAATATATATGTTTGGTATGATGACTACTTTCCCCGGAGCTTTGAGTCATATCGCATATATACACGCATATTAAGCAAAGCACACATATTAATCATTGAGTCATGTCAAGGAAGATACCGGTAATCTTAAATAAGGTCCTCCAGGGCCACACGGCAGTTTGATGAGGTATAAACCACCTTAATACTGTTCATTCTGATACGCAGTTAAATGAAATATTTATGCAGCTATTATAAAAATTACTGGATCTGTATCTCGATGCTCCCCAAACAAAAATGATGAGAGCAATGTACTCCAACCCAACAGGAAAGTACTTGATTAGAATCTAAATCTGAATTTGGATTTCTTCCCTGAATATCCCCATACCTTTCCAGATCATTCATAACTATAATTGACAGCTTCCTGATGCTCACTACCTCATCACGTTAGACATCGCTTTCAGCATTTTTTCATAGAATAGGCGTCGGAAAGGGTCACTGATCTAAGCATTCTCGCATTTCTTTGCTGGAAACTTTGATATATTTGTATACTGAAGAATAAGTGCATATCACTTGCAGAGTAATCATATCACTTGCAGAGTAATCTGATAGAATATGCACCAAACCAAGCAGAATAGAAAGTCAGAACCTCGATATAATTAAAAGATAATGTATTATCTCTTGTTAAAGAAATCTGTGAAGGCACAATATAATGAAATACAAACACTACTACAATATTTGGTTAATATTGGACCAATTTATTATGCACATTGGCAATTTTCTGTTGGCTTCCAATGTTCTGCCAAAGCTGGATGTGTTGTTAACTGTATGCCACTCTCGTCAACGGAACAGGCTATATCGCAAAGCCCCAATACCAACCAATGTGGGGCTTACATAATAGATCCAGACAAAAACAGGAAGTAGCAATTCTGTCAGTTGATTGACTAAATGGCCAAAATCGACAAACGGTATTGTGCAAGGCCTCCATTACAATGCATAATCTATTACCTGTGTCTTGAATTACCGGAATCAATCATTACATTGGAAACAATATTTTCTCTGAAAAACCTCTTTTACCGCATATATGCTACTGTGTTGTCATGAGAGAAATCTAAATATGATGTTGCTCCTGGGCCATCTTAGATATTCCAATACCAGTCTAGTATACTTTATTTGTCATTTTTGCACTGGCACAGAAAACTATATTGAGGCCATATATGTAACCTATTCGCCCTTATGATATTAGGCATCTAGACCACCATTTTTCTACCTGCTTGATGTTATGCAAAGGCAAATTTTGACTGGCTTCTCTGAGCAATGTAAGCTTTTCTTGTTCGAACGCTTACCCGGTTAACTGGGTTAAATCGGATAGCAGAACCTGTGTACAGCATATGTGCTTGATATGTGAATATGACCAAAGGGACAAATATGCGCAAATTCCTATTCAAATATTAACTTAAGCGGGTTTATGAGCCCGACTGTCCGATCATAATTCATACACAAACCAAATTCTCATAGCCAATACCACTGATGTAGCCACCAAAATAAGATATGTCCTGTTTATTGCTGACCAAATCTACATACATGCTATCGTGAAACGCTTTACGGATCTCCTTGTCCCGTTTTTATGCCGTCAAAATTTCCTACTGTTACCAGTGCACTCGCCCTCTAATCATGGTCGTGTGATTCTGCATTCTATATTTCCTTTAGGGACTGTGACTGGATTGGACTCCTCTACGCCAATATATATCCCTGAGTCAACGGCGAGGATTCCATCTATCCTTAAGCTTAGTTATTTTTGGTCCGGTAACTTGTACTAGTATATCGACCATACTTCAAATCCACTCAGTGGATTTGGTCAGCAGAGAGATTAGTAGTCATGTCTGAAAATTAATTCACAATCTTTGCAGCGGTTGATAGGTCAATTCATCAAATTGACTGATCTAGAGTGACCCCTTGGGCTACAGCTGGATCTAACCGTTGAGAGTCTGTCAAATCCCTACTCTTGTCCATCAAATTATCCGGATATTGGTGTTTAACATCCCCAAATTCTCGTTTTTCAGGCATCGCCATCATTTTTGGCGTTCTAATTGGTGGTATCCTAGACACGAGAAACCAAGATTAAGCATGCAATATTTCTTTCCTTGGTTCTCGTTATTTCGAAATGAGTCAAAATAATGGCGGATATTTGAACATATCATGCCAATGTGTTATAGACCTGGGCCTAATATAGCAAGAATATAAAAATTCATTAAACGAAATAGCCGGCAATACAGAGAAAATGGGTACCGAAATCAGTATTATCATCTGAGCTCAAGTATTATTTGTCTGAAGAAGAATATGTAAACATCCCTTTGTCTAACTTGAGGAACACATCCCTCTCATCTTCACTGTGGTCTGGGCATATAAATTGATTAACCAATATACTATGCTGAAAGTCACATGGCCACCTGGATGGGATATTGCCTCTGCACAAAACAAAACATTATGTAATCTATTGCCAATTTACTGTGATTGCTTACTCCTTTTTCAGACACTCATAAATGGCACTGTGGGTTGTTCGGGCGACATCGGAAAAAAAGATTCGCATTGGAAGCAGCCGAGTTGTCGGCGGGACCGGCGGAAGCTGAGCCCCAACAGTTCGTGATCGTACCTCAAGAAACGACAGAAATCGACCGGACAGAAGAGATGGTTCAAATCGCCGAAGTTGACAACGTCATTGTTAAAGAGACGGAAGTACCAATGTCACCGGATGAGAAGTTAAAAATATTTGAATCTCACTTTCGGGATTTAATATCTTGTCTAACAACGTATGAAGCAAGGACAGAAGAGTATCGGCTCCGATTAATAAAAATACGTGTTGAGATGGACATACTTTATCGTGAAAAAGGTAAAATCACAAGCAATTATTAATAATGGACAGGTATGTTTGTAACAAATACTTCCTTATAGATATAAGTACACTGACGTCGTTTCCAATATAAAGTTGCGTTTGCATCACAATGTCGGAAGGATTGGGTCAAATAGACCAGCTATTTTGAAAACTATAAGTGACGGATTCTATTTTGTCCAAAGTATTTTGGGTACGTCACGCCTTTCCCCAATACTTCTGGCAGTGCATGACGCAGTCTCCTCGCTGAGATGATGCAGGTCACAAACCACTAGCAACAGCCGTACTTATTATGTAGTAAATCAGCTGAGAAAGCTATATTTCCTGGTATTCGCCGTCACAAATGACCCACTACACCAGGTACCTGACTTTTGTGCATAAGCGTTAAACAATTTGCATACATGTACATTCGCCACCATTTCTTAAAGTTCGACGGGCAGACATATGACCATTCTGCCCGACACATGCAATCACAGTGACTTGGGAGGTGGGAAAACAAACTGACACAGATTATTTCTGATCAAAATTTGGAAAGGTTGTTTTGATATTCTTGAGAGTTTTATATATTTACATATCACATATTTTACATATTATAGAAACAGTTTAAAATTTATTACAGACCATTTCTCTCTTAGTCAGGCATAATTACACAACAGTGTTCATCAGAAGTCCAAATACACCCAAAACTCATATCGCGCACAGTATGTAGTATACATACCGGGTCTACAACGGTAACCATTCGAGACTATTTCCCAATATCCGGAATCGCGCTTCATGCGGTATTATTTGGGTTCCCCTTATGAATCATGTGTTCAGAACCCTCGAGACGTTTGATTAAATGGCTTGTTGTCACGGCGATTACAATACTAAACTGTACAATTCTGTTTCTAGGAGGAAATATCAGTGGTTACACATTATTGCCTGTTTGTGTTTATATCAGAAAAATGAAATGATTTTAACCAGCAGTTAATACAAACTTAACCACCAAAATAACTGCATTTGTTTTAAGGATGTAACTATTCGATGACGATTTGAGATTGATCTTGTGCATGTCAAAGTAATTGGATCTACATGGACCCTAATTCCACTATAAGGAAATGGACCACAATTTGCTGTATATAGCACAATAATACCATTAAATTTGCCAAAGAGCATTTTATTTTATATCACATAATTATTTTCTAATTTCTAATCTAATGTGAAGAAAATCGCATAAATGAGAAAAATGAAATTCAAATCAAAACAATTCGGCCAAATTGCATTTTCCTCAAAAATGTCATAACGAAAAAGTCACCAAAGCGACTACCTTGAATAGTTTTACATTGCTGTGTAGCGCTGGACTCATAGATATGTATCTCAGTTCGTTTTATCTCCCTAGGTTCAAGGATAAAGAAATTATTCAAATACTGAAAAAATGATTCGCATTCAAGTTATTTTGTACGTTGGTTGCCATAGAAGGAAAATGTTTTACCAAAAAGCTCAGGATACCAGATGCACACCCTTCGGATTCGTTACCTGCATGGTCCATAGATGTCAAATCGCTTAAAACCTATTGTGGGACCTCCAGCGCAAGGTTCATCCCTTTGACTGCCGGACTAAATGTGGAATATTAGAGAAACTTTGATGCGTATGGAATATGCCCATCGATTTTCACAAGCGAAAACCGGTCTGGATGAAATGAAATTTCTTTGAACATTGATATGAACCGTTTCGTCTAATTTTATATCTCAAGGTATGTCGGTCTAATTATGGATAAATCAAGACGCCGATGAATGCAATCAAGCAAAACTTGACGCCTTTGAAATTTAATATCAGCTGTCATGGTACAGCTGTGTAATTTCCTAAGCGATATCAGGAGGACTAACGTCTCTTATCATGACTGCCGACACAAAACCGTCCAGTGCCGAATGTTGTCTTGACAGATTGATCGCCTCTTCAACTCAAATACAGAGTGTTCACTGCTTCTTTGATCCACCGTAAGAGCGAAGGAATTTGAGTTTGCAATTACGGAGCATTGTCCGACAGCTCTTAACATCAATCGCGCAATCGTGATATTTTATTACTCCCGAAAATTGAAATCAACTTCTACCAGGCATCAGTGTAACAACCGACTATCTAAATAATGACGATTTTATTCATACGTGTCGGTTCTGGCATTTTTTATTTATTTAATTTTTTGACGCCTCTATAAGAAAAGCTTTTCAACTCAACAGGACTGGCGCTCTGGCCACTCCCCTTACAAAAATGATAATTTCAATGATGGTGGTATTCAGAACGCCAACCTGTCTGATTGTGTAGCAATACTCTTTGATTTAGTAGATATTATACAATAGTTTGCATAATTCGTCTTTCTGATTATGCCACAACGATCTATGTGGAATGAAGCGCTTCGTCGGCGTCGGACCTCACAGGTATTTGTTCTGATTACGTACCTGCATTCTATAAATACTCCCTAGTTTGATCGTTTTTTCTATCTGACGGTCACATAATTCATCATTTTCCAGCAGCTGACTTGATGAGGCTATTACATCTTGCACTCTGAAATACTCGTATCTAATACCGCGCAAGCCGGTGCTTGCTAGGGGTCGTGGGGTCATGTCATTCATCATGTCCACATGAACAACTGCAATAAAAGCTTGGCTGGGATACAAATGATTACACGGATCACTTTTGGTTCTTGTGATGTTTTTAGAAATATGCAGTCTGTATATTAGTCTGTGGAGTCAAATGACTTCTTGTCGGTACTCCTGCATCGTTTTTCACCAACCTTTCATTGTTGCGTTCATTGAGAAATTTGACGAACAGTAAAAGTGAAGTAACTGACTTGAAAGACAAAATGACATAAAGATGACTTTGAATTCAGTAGAAATATAGATCATTCACAATGGCACCAGTTTTCGGATTACTTCATTTTCACAACGACGTCATCAACAAATGCTGTCAGCAGAAACTGTTTCTACCGCTTGCTTTCTTTCAGTGTCAAAGGGAAGGAAATAAGAAATGAGTCTCCTGGGTTGAAAGATAGGGCAAAGTAAACTTATACGAACCAGTAGATCATCAGCTGAAGTCAGGGGTCACTGCACAGACAGGCTCTTCTTTGTTTTCTCAATAATGTGCTAAAGGCAGATTCAAAATCACCGTGGCTAATTTATTATAATTTTTGGCATCTGTTTATACTCTCGTGCATGCCAGCCAGCTTCAGGCAAAAGGCCTAATTTTGACTCTAAACAATCACGAACGAAGTTCTGCCTCACCATACGTAAGAAAAATTGAACATCCATGTAAAAACCAAATTTTCAGAGAAAAGTTTTCTATTGTCTCGTGTTTCCAAAGGGACACAATCTGTCTTTCGCTGAGGACCTTGTACTGTGATCCTTCCACTATATCACCTATCGAGTCAGATTCCATGATTGACTCTTCATGCCATCAACAGAGAAGTTATCTTATGCCGTTTTTCTCTCATTCTCTCATATAGACAAATTGCTTTGTGGGGGGAAAGTCCAAGTTGTCATTTCTTTGTTATAAAATTATAGCAACACCCAGAGAAGGAATTGGGCTTTATTGGGAATATGTGAGATATGTAAGAGATAGAAAACAACTATATGACTCCACAGGAAAGCCTTCATCGGCATTTCACATTCAGACTAGAATACTATAGGGAAAATTCACGGAGTATTACCTATGGTCCGGCATACTTCAGATGGTAAGATCACCTCCACAGATTGGAGGGATTGTGGGTTCGATTCCTGCTGACGGCTAAAGTATTCTTTCTGTCAAAAAAAAATTCCATGTATGCCGTTTAAGAAGAAGAAGTTCATCCCGAGGTGAACGGGTGGTTATTGCAGTGAACATAATCTCCCACTATATGGTAATAAAAAGAGACATTGCTCGTGTGGACTGATACTTTTCTCAGGTGTCAGTATCACGTGTCTGTTTCGCACCCGCTTTTTTAGGATGTGGGTAACCAGTCTTATTCTAGGTCCCTCCTTTGTTGGTCTCTTCAAATCTATAGTTCATACAGTCAGTTTAACAACTGCAAATATTATTATCTCATCTAGATAAACTAGAGGATGCCATTCGAGACCTGATAGACATGGTTCTATCACAGAGGATGAACGCCACTCGGGTACTTGGCAACCGTATTGTCTTAAGAGAGGCGGACGTTCTAGAAACCAGAAAGCGGACAGGTGGGTTTTGGTGTGAGGATATCATAGTTGATGAAACGGTTTACGTAAGTTGAACGGGTTATTTTCCCCAAATTTAGGACATAATTATGATGAAAACTCGAGGTGCAATTAACCTGACCTTCTTTCAAAATAATTCCATTAACGATGGTCGTTACATTCAGAAACATGAATTTACTGAATGCTGTGCCAGATAGGGATACCGGTTACTGGAGTTTCGCAAATGGTCCAATGGAGAGGGCCAGTATAGATATTGCTTTTTCTTCAAATTTAACAGTTCATATAACAATTACGATGTATCTTCGCAAAACATGATGAACCTGCTGGATTGCGCATTGAGGCATAGCTTTCAGTGCCTGACCAGGTGTACTCAGCTAATTTCAATTTAAGTTTAGTTGAATATTCATTAGTAAAAGTCGATCCGTTGCGTAACTTCAACTCGGCATACACTTTCAGGCTTTCTAAATTCCCACTTCGAAATCCTTTTTTCTCTTTCTGTACAGAATCAATTCAGTTGGACTTGGATGATAAGATGGAAGATCTAAAAAGGTTAAAACGGAAAATTGACGCCGCCTCAAGCACAGATTTTAGACTCCGGGTAGGAATATATTCATCACCGAAAGAGTTGATATGAGAACATAGTTATGTGTTATCATATGCATGTATTCTAGTTATTTCTGTTTACTTTACAATTTCTTTGCGACAACTACTTCAAAACGATTTGATGTGGAGACCTCTTGAAGAACGTTGAACATCTTGAAGAACAGAGACAGATGTTGCTAATTGTAATAGTGTTGACTAACGAAATAATATTTGGTCAATTCGACCATACATTTTATGTTGCGATTTTAAACGCGATTAACCGTACAGTTTATGCTCCAATATTCTGTTTGACCATATGTATTACATCTATATTTTTGTGTGGTCAGTGAAGATGTTAGTGTAACAAACATTTCACCAGAGAATCATTCGGCGTCCTTGAGAATATTTTCTTTACTATACGATCACGGAGCATGGTCTTTGGATCATATGATGCCAGATTTCAGGAGAATGGGCTAACATTAACGGCGTTTTAATGGAAATCGCTTATGAGGATTTTGTTCTTTAAATCATATTTTTTGCTTTGGCAGGAAGAAATCAAATGTGATCTACACAAGACAAATTCGCTGGTGTCCAATTATATGGAGGAAATAGAGGGTCTTCATCGTGAAAAAATAATCCAGCTCAAGTCTTTACGTCAAGGTATGACATTCTCACCTATCTTCATTATTCATTTCTTATTTCATTTCCGAGGAGCAGTCTGAGCATTGACTTTGATCCTTGTTATATTGAGGTCCGTGAAGGCTGATGGTCAAGTGATTGCCGGATGGATGCCGTAGCTGAAGCCACATCCTAACGAAAGCATCTTCACTGTTTTCGAAGCGAAGTCGAGGAAATCCTGGGACAAAAGTCTTCTCTTACAAATGTGAACCATTGATTGGTGACATGTCTAGAGAATAAAGGCTAACATGTAGTATATTTCTTCGGGATTGTACATACCTGCGAAAGTTCTACTGAATTTCACTCTGTACGTTTTTTGTAGCGTTGGAGCTACGCTTAGACTGCTGTCACATTTATCTTTTCCTTTCATAAATTTTAAGATAACTACGTATTACATAGGTCTCCTGGGAAATCATCTTGGTAGCAGAGCCTATATACTTAATCCGCACGATGTTCACAGAATCGCCAATATAGATTAGTCATCAACGGTTCTTGTCAATTTGTACCTTTTCAATATTTAATGAAATAGGCTGGCAAATAAAGGTTCCAGATTGATTGCACGTCCCGCGTGGCTTCAATCTCGGACTTAACATCAAGATCTCTAATTAAAAAAGTTAGGCTCAGAGCAGCCTGAAGGACTTCGTCGGCGAAATTTCAATTCGTCTGTGCCCCAAATAGCTGTGATAATACGATGATTTTGTGAGAACGTAGACATTCAATGACTACACATTTTTCAACCGCATTGCAATATTCCGGAGGGTCGTGCAATCTGTCATCTAAAATGAAGGTGGACGTATTCTATATTCGACGAATTCCGCTTTTGCTAACTTTAAAATTTATTGTTACACATCCGGTGATATATTATCAGCCAAATGGTGTCAAGATCCATTAACTCGCCTATACTTCCACTACACCGGTGCAGCGATGGTTGGATATACGCGAAAATCAGTTTATATTTTCCTCTATTGTAAACAGATAACTAATATTCTGCTTAAGGCCCATACGTTGGCCCGTTGGTTATAGAAAGAGAGAAATTACTGAGCGTGGTGTCAGGACATTTCGACGAGCAACATCTTCTTACGCGACATTTAGGTACACTGTAAAAAGAATGTGTTTTGAAACACGACTTCATGGTTTGAGAAAAACACTGCAGCCTGGTTTTAAAACTTGTGTGTTTCGAAACACCGATGTTCGGTTTTCCGACAACTTGACGGTTTACAAACCACTCTGTCTGGGATTTTGAAACACTATGGTTGGGTTTGAAGACCGACGTGTTTCGAAAAACAACCTCTCGCTTTCCCGCAAACTAATCGGAGTGTGTCAAAATACCACAAAAATAAAATTCAGTTTTTCAAGAAACTGACGCGTACCGGTGTGCTGCAGTAGATTGTCCTGGTGACCAGTGTCCTATTTCCTATCTTTAGTGTAGGCGAACAGTCACTGTCCCCCCATATTTGCGCGAATGGCGAGGAGTGTCCTCTACCTGGGTTAAAAGATACGACCCGGACCCTCTATGCTCACGGACACTCTTAGCCTCCACACCGGTATCCAGCAAACTTGAAACACGGTGGGGTGAGGGTGGTGGAGTCAAAAGATTGAATTTGTCCCTTTAAGACGTTATTTGTCCGTTTAAGACCAGAAGGTAAATAATATACGGGGCAATGAATCAATCAGTTACAAATTGGTTATTTCTATGCCTCTATAGGTCGGAACAAACGGGTCAGCGCTCCCATCTCCACGGCGAAGAAAGTAAATTACTTGTTAACGACGTAGAAAACGCCGCTGTTACTTCAGTAGTTCAGAATATAGTCTATCAAAAATAAATCTCTAACAACTAAAAATATGTAACAAGTTTTCAGCCGCTGTGGTCAATCTGGTTGTGATTATTTTCAGAAAACAACTCTTTTTGATAAGGTACGCATTGAATATCATCGAGTGCACCAAACATTTACAGCATTGAAGACGTTGATCATATACCGGTAAGGAAGATTGAGACCAAAGAGCACCACAGGCGCGGTGGAAGCAATTCAACATTGGGGGAACCAAATCGGGGATGGGACCAAGAGAGAAATTTTGAAAATTTAGCCTCGGGCGCATGTCCAGGAAAGATTTTAGGCTGAGAAAATGTTCACAATTTCCGCCTTTCTAACTCTAAAAAGCAAGGTTTTCAAAACCCCATTTTCTGCTCTCCAAACACCATTTTTGGGGTACGGAAACACCGATACCAGAGTTTCAAACAGTTGTTTTTTAAAACCCCGCAATGTGTTTAACGCACAGAAATACCGATACAAAGGTTTCAAACAATGGTATTTTGAAACCCCATAACGCGGATTCGGGCGTTTATTGACCCATTCCCAAGTCTGATCTATCAAAAAAAATATACTGGTACGGTAATGCTCAAACTATCCCAAGAAATTATCTTCAACGAAGTGATACCGGTAATTAATTGTTTAATTTACCGTAGTTATTTTCTTGAAATTCCCAATCAAGTCTCTGGGAAGTCCGGTTTTCGAAATACCACTTACGGCATTTCGAGATAAGGGACATAAATCTGTGACATTATTCAAAGTGCACCTAAAATGGATGTCGGGGCCCTATCTGCCCTGTAGGATGAGGACGTTGTGCTAAAGTACCCGATGCACAATGTTTTAGAGAATCCCCACTATCATCCGAAGATCATTGAGATACGTGTCTTCAGTGATTTATTTAATGGAAGACTTATTTGAAGTTTTCAATAAAAGTACCTACACTAAGTAAGGATTACATTACCCTGTTATAGATATCGTCGGATCACCGAAGTTAAGCAGCGTTGAGCTCGGTCAATACTTGGATGGGTGACCGGGTGCTGTACTGGCTGGGCTGATCAGTGTCCAGAATAATAGGAACTGTGGACACTCTCGTGTTCTGGCACATGTAGGCACCGTCGTGATATGACTGAAACAATGTTGAAAACGACGTTAAATCCTACTCACTCACTCACTTATAGATATCCATGTTTGGCATACTATCCATGCAGAAAGTGATTTTCTTTTGAAAATCTGTCATTTTTTCTGACTACCGGTACATGCTGTTACGCTTGTTCGCCGTGTCATATGTGCTACCTATGTGACATTTTGAACTACCTGGTTGCAACTGGGCTGCAACGGGAAGTGGTGTTTGGAAAACCTGTGATATGGGGTATGGAATCACTGCTTCTTGGTTCTGGAAAAACTGCAAGTCTGGTTTTTGAAAACCTGGTTGCAACTGGGCTGCAACGGGAAGTGAGGTTTGGAAAACCCATGATGTGGGTTCTCAAAAACCCGAGACCTCTGGTTTTCAAAAAACCACTATCCGTTGCAGCCCAGTTGCAACCACTTTTAGTGTTTCGAAAAACATTCTTTTTACAGTGTAAGCTACATTTTGGCATGCGACATTTCCGCACAAATTTGTGGATACGACATTTCGGCACGCGTTATATTTCGGCAACTTTTCACTGGACAAAATTTGATAGAAATAAACATTTTCACTTTTTTCCAACAGATAAGCAGACCATGCATGCTATACGGCTACCAAGATGTAACATTTGGCAGTGATTGTTCAGTCAACATCGGCGTGAGTTAAAGCATTGAGCCCGGCGCACACTGGTGCTATCTGCTCAGCCAAATTTCATTCGTGCTCGATGGCGTAAAACCCGGCGCACACTGGAGCTATATCTGCTTAGCCAAATTTCATTCGTGCACGATGGCGTAAGCAGATAGCTTCCGTGTGCGGGCAACTTTATGAAAGTTTTTGGTCATTCGTGTCCTAAAGGCAAATATCCGACGTGTTTGATAATTTTGGACACGCGTGGAAGAAATCTTACAGTGTGCGCCGAACGAAAGCTATGTGCTTACGCCTTTTTGTTACAGCGCATGCATGAACCGGCATTTAATTGCGTTTATACATCGATGGAAATATGCGAACCGAAGGCCAACGAAAAAAATGAGTTATAGTGAATAAATGTTGAGTTCTTCAAGATATAAGTTGAGTTCCCAAATATAAATTCTCGAGCAGAATCGTTGTTGTTGTTGTTGTTGTTGTTGTTGTTGTTGTTGTTGTTGCAACTCACGAGTGCTACCATAGAAGTTAGCGCTTACTTGCTGAGGCAAGTAAAATCGGCACGGACAAGCGCAACGTTCATGTCAGCTGCCCGTGTTGGCAAGCACAATTTCCTTCGGATTAAAATACTCACTGGAAAGGTTTTATTAAGCTTGTATTCTCCGAAATAAAACAGTGTGGTAAGGGAATAATAATCATGTTGTAATGTCATGCGGCCGGTTTACGCATGCGCTCTAACAAAAAGCGCATAGTTTCGTTCGGTGTACACTGTAAGATTTCTTTCACGCGTGTCCAAAATTATCAAACACCTTGGATATTTTCCTTCGGGACACGAATGACCAAAAACTTTCATAAAGTTGCCCGCACACGGAAGCTATCTGCTTACGCCATCGAGCACAAATGAAATTTGGCTTTGCAGATAGCTCCAGTGCGCACCGGGCTTAAAAAAGACAAATGCATAGACATGTTTCATGATTAATTTAGACCTATCAAACTCTGTAACGAACATGTTTTACAGCCCAGATAATTATAATTATATATTCGTTACAGATTTTACAGATAAAATTAAAACTTTAATTTAATCAGCATGATGTATGTACATATCTGTTGGTCTGACAGATGAGGAATTCGCTAAAATATCTACAATATATATCTGTAAAATCTTCCATATATTTGTGTACATTATGTACATGTATCTCAAAAGAAGTAATACTCAGTTTGCTCAACTATAACAGGCCTTGTAACTGAAAACTTGCCGAAATGACGCGTGTCGAAATTTACCCTCCTCTTTGTGCCAAAATGTCGCGCGCCGAAATATCGCGTGCCGTACATGTCGCGGATTCATTCTTGGTACATTTATTTGATGCGCAAGCTGTCGACACTCATACCGGAGCCTGATAGGCGAGCGGCAGATCCTAAAAAAGGCCTTATTTTTCGAGTTTAATGCACCCACCCTACACACACCTGGATCATACATCATTTTAAGGCCTATGGTCTCCACCTTTCAGATCTACCTGCAGTACTGTTGAATTGTGGTGCCGTTGCCATGGAAACGAGCTCCTAAAAAGTCATGTTAGATTTACCATTTTCCTAACTATTGGAACACTTGATAATATGGATAACATAGATTCTTGGATGCAAAGGTTCAAATGATGATCCAAGCGCGAAACTTGACATGGGTAGTCTAATTAGGACACTTTTTCCAGAAATTAATGTTAGCTAACTGAAATCCAATATGGCTGTTATTTTCCAAGATGGCCGCCGAAGGACCCTGCTAATACTGGATTTTGTCAGAAAAAGTGATGAAATTTTACGATTGGAATTATTTTGACCTTCACGTATATACTTTTAGAGAGGGGAAAGCAGATTCTGGTATCTTTGTGTACTTCCAGATATATATTCTAACATTCCTGAATCTGATGATGTCACTATTGAAGCGTTGTGCCATGATGTGACCAATTCGAGTTTGCAGTGTGTTATCATTGACTGGAGTTTTTGCATTAGTGATCCCATTTGATTGAGGTTATGTCTTAGTTACGCATTATTATGTCTATATAATGTCCTTTACTAAAAGATTATTTCCATAATTTGATGCATGAGTAGGCTTATCTTGGAACAATACTTCACCTTAAATTGTGTTTCGGTCTAATCTGTGCCACCTGTTGGCCATTTTGGAATTTCAACAACCTTTATTTATTAGGGTTAATATAAATAAATGGGCTGTTCCTGTCTGTTGGTTGTTAGCAGAATGTTCCGAACTGACAAGGAGTTTATTTGAGATCAATTTGCTCACACTATTCACTGTACACCCGAAGAACGTTGTACGGATTTAATTATTCAGTGTGCCTAAAAAGGACACATGTCGGAAACTGGACCCTGAATAATTTCACCTGGGTAATTAATCCCATGGAGTATTGTAACGCTGGATCATGGGAAATGTCATATCCATTGGGCTAACTTTCTGTTTGCCACCAAACATGGCAGGCTTATATACTGCATCAAGGAGAATGTTCAATTGGGCTTGATTTTCCACTATGCCCAATTGAAACCCACATCGAAAACTGGACCCAGGATAATGCCGCCTAAGTATTTTTCCTGAGAATTATATTCCCGCCCTGAAAATTAGTGCAATTACCTACTGAGTCCCAGGGAATGTTCTGTTGGATTTATTTTCTCTTTTTTTCTGAGTCGAGATCTACAGTTTCACATATTAATGCCGCTGTTACAGAGGAAACGGGCATAAACGATCACACGACATTCTAAAATACCTCCTCCAGAAGGGATTGAAAGTAACGTTAATAATAAATACTACAGGTCATTGTACAGGAAATTACATAAATATCTCCAGCGAGAATGGTTTGAACTTGAATGGGACAGTTCTGGATAGGAAACCGGCATGTAAAACACTACCGAATTATCGAATGTCTCATCAAGCTCATATAGGTAATACACTAGTAGTAGGGAAAGGACCAATCTGGTCGCATCGAGGCTCTTTTGTGTGAGGCTGATCACGTCACATCTGATGACGTCATGGATAATGTCACTTCCGGTGCGAGGTCACGTCCGGATCAAAGGTCAAAGAGCACTTCCGGTTACGTGCTATCCGAAGATGATGTGGCTTCCGGTGTCAATTGACAGTAGCATAAAAAAAGGCATTTGGGTGGACGTTTTCGGGTCGAGGTGGGCCATCCTTGGTTTAAATGGGTCGTTTGAGGTGTCATATTGAAGCGCTCGTGGGATAGCGTCCGATTGAGGTGTCTTGTAATGGAACTGCCATCAATCTGCGCATACGCAGTCGGGTAGTTGTAGAAAGAGGGCATTTGATTGGGCGTTTTGAGGCAGAGATGAACCATCCGTGATCTAAATGAGCCGTGTGAGATGTCATCTGGAAGGACTCGTGGAGTAGAGTTTGACTGTGGTTGCAGTGAAACTGCCGTCAGTCTAACGCTAGGGAGTAAGTTCCCTAGATTCTGTAGCTAGTCCCATACGCAGACAGTTGAGAGAAAGAAAGATCAACACGTTCACAGATGTATTTTAGTATTCCTCCATCACATCACACCCACACTGGGGGAGCCGCGTTGGGTGTGTTTACATAATGGTATGGCCGAAGATTGACACTCCGAATAGCGGATTCTGATTGGACAGGTCAAGCGGATAAGAGGAAGCCTGACAGATGCAACATAAAAATGACGGCTTCTGATTGGACAAGAGCAGTGGATGACGCATCTGATACACACCATACTATTATGTAAACACACCCGACGCTACTGCTGGCCGACTGCACATGCGCGGATTGACAGCACGTCCACTACAGACCACATCCGCCTGACTCTCTCCCACGAGCACTTCAATATGACACTTCACACGATGCATTTGGACAGTAAATGGTCCACCTCGACCCCATAATATCCATTCAAATGTCTTTTTTCTACTACTGTTCGACTGCTCATGCGCAGATTGACGGCGACATCAATCTGACTCTACCCGAAAATGGCTCCAAGATGGCACCCCACACGGCCCTTTTGGATCATGGATGGTCCACCTCGTTCCAAAACCATCTATTCGAATGTCCTTTACTACTGGTAGCAGTTCCACTAAAAACCACCCGTCTGATGTTCCCCCAGGTGCGCTTCAACATTACACCTCACACGAACCAATTGGACCACGAATGGTCCACCTCCAGCCCAAAACGCCCATTCAAACATTCTTTCTCTACTACTGCCCGACTGCACATGCGCAGATTGACGGCAGTTCCAATACAAACCACTCAAGTCGAACGTTATCCCACGAGCGTCTCAATGTGACACCTCACACGGCCCATTTGAACCAAGGATGACCCACTTCAACCCCAAAACGTCCACCGCCTTTTTCTAACCGAATGTGACGTCATCAGAGAACAGCCTCAATGCGACCAGATTGGTCCGTTTCCTAATACTGGTACTCGCTGGACTATTAGGAGTAGAGTGGGTGAGATTCTGTGGAAGCTAAAACCGCCTTACAATTTCCATAGGTCTACGCCGTGATTTGCTGGCCTGGATGAACACGTTTTCATCATTGGTTGCATTCGGTTGCCCTGTTCTGCTCACTGAAAAGGACATTGCACAATCATACACTGGTTTTTTTAGAAGGAACATCTCATCATCCTTAGTCCTGGTTCATCTGACAAAGCCGAACCATGACAGTTTCGAATGTAACATTGGTTATCTTAAGACGTGCAACACTTTGTTCTCTCTACCACGGCTGATGCAAGAACAGCTATGAGCTAATAAAGTTGTAATCAATTGGCTAGGTGGAGATGTTACGGTTATGTTCAGCCCCTTCCCCCTCCCCCTCCCCCGGCCTCCATCATTGAGCTCATTGGCCCACGACTACCTTTGAATGAAACTGAGGGCTGTTGCTGGTGCCGTTTAATTTACAGTAGATGAAAGTTGAATTTTTGTGACAGGCATCCTGGTGGTGTCGGTTTTCTCATACTTTTTTTATCACTTTCGATGACCAAAGCTTGTATTAACAGGGATAATCGAAGCCATCTTGGTTAATTTTCAATGCCAAATGAGTGACCTAATCGGAACATCCTTGCTAAGTTTCATTCTAGTATCATAATTTGAACGTTTGCATCTGAAAATCTCTGTTATGCACTTTAAATGTTTACCATAGTAAGACAAGCGTTCTGAGAACCTCGTCTTGTGGGATGATCCGCTGAAGCTGCTGCAGTATTCAAAGCATATATGTAGAGCAAACTTTCCAAGTACAGGTATACATATCATTGGCAAATTAATATGTCGAAACCCTCAAAATTTGAGCAAAAAAATAGTATTTCATCTCATAAATAGCACAGGCTCATTCGCTCATCATATGAGACATGTTTAACAAGTTTCATAATCATCCAATGAAACCTGACAAATTCAGTTAACTTTTCAGTACATTTTTGTCTAACAAAAAACACTCTATAATTTAGGGCAAATT
>JAVTVY010046615.1:0-20549 GCA_036873755.1 Hanleya hanleyi
AGACAAATGTATCATTTTTACAATCCTCATGTTTAAAACGTACTAAGGGAGGAGCAAAGATAACGATAACATATACTGTAATCCGTGAACAATGAACCCGGTTTCCGTGTGAAATACCGGTGGGCTTCGGTGATAAAGAATGAACAATCTAGCTTCAAATTCAGCTTCATCTCTTATGTTCTATTCTGAAAATCAGAAACGTATAAAATACTGGAACATTAAGCTTAATCTCAATTTCATATTTAATATTTAATAGCCATCGACGAGTATAATATCTAGATTATATACCTTTTGTTAATAAATACATCGAAAGACCCGTTCCGAATTCACATCTGTTGCGTGGATATGTAAGTTTCAAATACACGTGTGAACTGTTACATTTCCATTCTGTCTATAATTCAACACCGTGTCACTCGACAGTGTCACTTGTGTCATGTTTCTATAACATCACACAGGAGAAGGACCAACATGAACTGACTTAAATTTACAGTTCGAGAGAAAAATCGGAAAAATCAAACTGTCCTGCACAATTTGGCAGAAGTATAGGTATTTACTTCATTTTCGCACGATGATGTTGATTGCATTTATTGTGCAGTTATTGAACATTGGCGCTGAGGGATTTGCGGCGACCAGGATAGCTGTGGGAATGTCACACGATGTGGGCGGGACAGCGGTGCTGTCGAATTCACAAAACAGCTGATTAAGATCAAAATCAAAGTCGTCGGCATGGTCTTCTGCTCGTACATCCTGGGTGTGTAACACGGCCGACGTGGCATCATTTGACGTGGGTGCAGGGTACTGAGAAGATGATGTCACAGTTTCTGCAGCATGGGGTTTGACAAGAACATTTACTGGAAGTGTATGCGTACCGGTATTCGTCTTTCGGGTTGAACCCATCGTGTCAGGAAAGGCTACTGACGCAACCGTGTGGCCCATTTGCAGTTTCTCGCCATCCCTTACTCGCTGGTAAACCGACAGCGACGAGACAGATCTGTGACCTGTGACAGCCATTATTTGAGATGCTGAATAGTTGTTTCTACCAAGGATGGTGATGCCGGTTGCTCGTATACTGTGGTTAGTGTATGGTTCAGAAAGTTTCAGACGAGTGCCCAGGTTGGTCATGAAGGATGCCAAGCGGTGTTTCCCAATAGGTTTGTTATAATACCAAACTTTATCGTCGTCGAGGAAACTATCAACCGGGTACTGCCACAAGCGATCACATTTCGGATGGAGTTTGGAGATATAACTTTCGAATGAAGCAACAGGACAGAACAAGGAACCTTCTTCTTCAGGCATGAATCCGGTAACACCCTCTTTTTGCTGGGCCCGGCGATTTTTTGTGAGTTCATCCTCCTTTTTTTTCACATACCTCTGCCCAGTTTTCGGGTCCCGCTTGATGATGAATGTGTTTTTTGTCATCTTTTCCATATTCTCCACTCCCCTTCTAAAGAAGAACAGACGTACATCGAACTGAACTTTATTTGCAAGCCCAGTTGGGGTTTTGGGGGACATGAGAACAGACTTGTAGAGTTTACAACGATCGGACTCGTTTATGGGCTCATAATGATCGGTGTCGCCTTTTCCAGATGCCTTCAACTCTGCAAGTGCGGTTTTGAAGCACTCGTTGGCTTCATTAAACTCCGAATTTCTAATCAAATCAAAAGTTTTCAAATACGGTGGGGCCTTCAGGTAACGATTCAGAGAATGTCGAAAGTTTTCGAGAGTGGATGTTTTGTACAATTCTCCGTCTTGTTTTCGGGCATCCAAATAAAAATGACTGAGTACCTCTGCTAACCTCTCGGCCGAGAATCCTTCGAATTCTTCACTCTGTCCCTTCTCTTTCAGGTAATACTTCAAAGTTCTGGCGGACGCTTTGTTCGATTTTTGTGTGTTGCTGGGAATAATATTAGCCCGCTTTTCAACAACTTCATCGTCCGTGTGAGACGCGAAACGTTTGCCTGATTCAGCCATTTTGTTTAGCAGACGATGGAATCTAGTGAACACCTGTTCGTTGCCCTTGGCGACGGGGGTATACGATATATATTCGACTAGCAAGTTGACAATACAGCATCACACATGAGGTCTGTCAGCCAATCAAAAGTCTACATGCTTCTCTGAGATATGATAAGTCTGTATCTGTATTTTGAATATCTGCCCAGAACTGTAGGACCTCTTTATAGAAAACTGGAAGTGACACTTTATTTAAATTGTAATTACAATGAAGGAAAAAAGTTAGTCCTCCTACATTACTTAATTCTGCATCAAGAATACCTTTCCAGAAACTATTTTCTTCAGATAAGAAGTATCTGTTCAACCATATTAGTTTAAGGGCCTTATTCATGATTGAGAAGTCAATAGCATTTAAACCACCTGAAACAGGGTGTTTCACAAGTATTGCTCTTTTGACTTTTTCAGATTTATAGTTCCAGATGAATCGAAAGAATTCTTTGTTAATTTTGGATATTGTTTTCTTGTTAATAGGTATATGGCTAGCTAGGTAAACTAATCGAGACAGTCCCTCTCCTTTAGATAATAATACTCTCCCTAACATAGTTAAATTCCGTTGTGACCATATTTTAAAACGTGTTTGTATGCTCTCAATGGGAGTAGTTGTGAATCGTTAGATTCTTGGTATGTGCTTTAGAATAGGTTAACCAGAAGACTATTCTGTGAAGTCATGTGACGCAGTCAGTATGTCGGCACCTCTTCCCACTTCCCTTATATGTGTTGTAATTCATCCAATTTTTTCCTATCTCTGAATATTTTAACACCCAAAAATTTGACCCCATCATGTTTAAACTGTAATTTGGGGATAATATCTTGACAAACCTTATCTTGTATTGGCATAATTGTAGATTTCTCCAGATTGAGTTTCAGTCCACTAATACATTTTCTAAACCCCGGATTATATTCATTTAGTTATCGGACTAAATGATTTAGCCCTCGGGTTGATTTGATCCAGCCCTGTACTGAATGATTTAACCCGCGGACTAGACCATTTAACCCGCGGACTAGATGATTTAGCCCATGCACTAAATGCACTTAACCCTAGGTCTAATTCGATTCACTTAGGTCTAAATTGACCAATTATAATACATTTCCTAAACCTCGGGTTATATACATTTAGCTCTCGTACTAAACGATGTAGCCCTCGGGCTTGAATATTTAACCTCCGAAGTGATTGACTCAATCCTCGGACTGAATGATTTAACCCACGGACTAGATGATTTAACCCGCGGACTAGATGATTTAGCACGGGGGCTGAATTATATAGCCCGAGGTCTGGATTGTCCAATCAATTGTGCGTTTCTAGACCGCATATTTCACAAGCCTGGAGTTAGGCAATTAACAACCCTATAGTATTCTCGTTAATCTTGGCTTGTAGTGCCATGGGAATTCTGCCCAATTCTGCTCGCACAGCAGCATTACATGGCTTTTTGTTCACCCCAAGAGTAAACTTGCAAAACTTGGTATGAACGCTTTCAATTGGGGAACATTCATGAATATCTCAACAGCCCAAATTTCGTAATTATATAAAAGAATTGGTTTGACCACGCTATCAAAAATCTTTGTGTACATGTAGTGCTGTATACCTACCAGGCCTGGAACATTAAAGCCTATGAGGGAGCAGATTACCGCCGTAAAACCGATGATAGCTTATCCAGCTGCTCTCAATGCAAAGCAGTATTCAGTATGCGTTTACACTTTACTGTTATCATGTCAAAGTGTTATTACTTGACAACGGGCAGTCATTTGGGGTCTGAGACTGACAGCCGAACAAATATGCAAGGATCAAAATGAACAAATCTTCTAATCTTGCTCTTGATTAATATGCGGTCTAGAAACGCACAATTGATTGGACAATCTAGCCCTCGGGCTAAATAATCCAGCCCTCGGACTAAATCATCTAGTCCGCGGGTTAAATCATTCAGTCTGAGGATTGATTCAATCACTCCGAGGGTTAAATATTCGAGCCCGAGGGCTAAATCGTTCAGCCCGAGAGCTAAATATATATATCCCGAGGTTTAGGAAATGTATCACAATTGGTCAATTTAGCCCTAACTAAATCGAATTAGACCTAGGATTAAATGCGTTTAGTCCGCGGGTTAAATAATCCGATCGAAGATTAATTCAGTCAGTCTGAGGGGTTAAATATTCAAGCCCGAGGGCTAAATCGTTCAGTCCCACAGCTAAATGAATGTAATCCGGGGTTTAGGAAATGTATTAGGATTGGTCGATTCAGTCCTAGGATTAAATCGAATTAGCCCTAGGATTGAATCGAATTAGCCCGAGGGCTATTTGTGAAATTTTGTCCGCTAGCGCCAACCATAATCGTCTTGCAAGGGGTATTTGATAGAGACATCTTCCCGCTTTATCGTGTATACTCTGGCCTGTATGCTCTTAACACCCAATGAATCGACGGGGAGCATTGGGTTACCGTGTATGGTTGGCGCTAGTAGACAAAATTTCACAAATAGCCCTCGGGTTAATTCGATTTAGTCCTAGGGCTAAATCGACCAATTGTAATACATTTTCTAAACCCCGGATTATATTCATTTAGTTATCGGACTAAATGATTTAGCCCTCGGGTTGATTTGATCCAGTCCTGGACTGAATGATTTAACCCGCGGACTAGACGATTTGACCCGCGGACTAGATGATTTAGCCCGCGGACTAAATGCAGTTAACCCTAGGTCTAATTCGATTCACTTAGGTCTAAATTGACCAATTATAATACATTTCCTAAACCTCGGGTTATATACATGTAGCTCTCGTACTAAACGATGCAGCCCTCGGGCTTGAATATTTAACCTCCGAAGTGATTGATTCAGTCCTCGGACTGAATGATTTAACCCGCGGACTAGATGATTTAACCCGCGGACTAGATGATTTAGCACGGGGGCTGAATTATTTAGCCCGAGGTCTGGATTGTCCAATGAATTGTGCGTTTCTAGACCGCATATTTCACAAGCCTGGAGTTAGGCAAATTACCAACCCTACAAGTTGTACGTTCTACCATTTTCGAGGTCTTTGCTCGTCACTGCGCATGCACGAGAAAGTGGTGTGCGCAGGAGTGTTGTGCGCAGGTATGAGATTTTGTGGCGGTTTTCTGCGCAAGTGTGACGTCATGTATGACGTAACTTCCGGTCTGCGTGAATCGGGCGTGTGTATTTCTCCGCGGTGATGCGGTATGGTGGTGATGCGGTCTGCCTCCGCGGCCAGAAAGTAGTCCCAAATTCTCCGGCATTCTCCGGCAATCTTCAGGGGCGAGAGGGGTCCCTAGTATACCGATTGGGTCGTATGAGGTATCAATGTGAAGCATTCGCGAAGGGGCATCTGATGGGGTTGAAATATCGTCATTCTGCGCATGCGCGGTAGACCAAGGGTATGGAAATAGACGTTTTGGGGTCTAGGTGGGTCACTAGTGGTCCGATGGAGTCGAGTGAGGTATCAATGTGAAGCATATGTGAGGGGGTATCCGATGGGCTGGGTGTGGGGTTGGAATATGGTCATTCTGCGCATGCGCGGTAGACCAAGACGTCACTTCCGGGTTTCACAAAAACTACCTCCGAACCCAGAAGAGTTCCAATGTTTCCTCAGACGTAGGGTCCGGATGTTCAACATCCGGGTTTTCCCCGGGCCGCCCTCGCCGCAGCGCGCAAGCGGGTTCTCCGGCCACACGCACGAGCGCGGGTTATCCGAAAGTACACGTCATCACCGGAAGTGCGCAGGTGAATGTCGGGTCAAAAGGTCAAAGGTCACATCCAAGTCAGAAGGTCAAAGGTCTCCCTTTCGGCAATGTTCGGCAACGATTTTGCGGCATCGATATACAGAGCTTGAACACAAAAAGGGGATTGTAAATTAACCTGGGAAGGATGGGCAGTTCCATTTGGACCAATCAGCGGTCGAGAAAAAGAGCCAATGAGCGATCGATAAAAGAATCAATGGACGGGTACTAGAATTTTGCTCACGTCTGCGCCTCCATCCGGGTACTAGAATGCTTTCGCCTACTTCCTCGCCTACATCCGGGTTCTTGTACATCCGGGTAATGTTTTCTGGACATGGAAAGGTTACCTTTGGCCCCATTCTAGGCCACTGATTGGCTAATACGGTGTTCAAAGCCAGTTTCATGCATTATGCTCATATAGAAAACACACAAGACAGGTTTTTTTTTGGTGAGATCTCATTTTGTTTTTTATTCAGTAACAACAACAACGTGAAAACTGAAGCCCAGAACAGGGGGCTTGTACATTGAAAGAATTGAAGCCCAGAACAGGGGGCTTGTAAACTTAAGCCCAGAACAAGGGGCTTGTACATTGAAAGAACTTAAGCCCAGAACGGAGCTTGTACATTGAAATGATGGGCGGCCCAGTCATATACGAGTACATCGCGGTCCTCGGCCTTGGAGTACTCGTCAAACATCTGTACGATGGTAGATAAGGTTCTTCCCCGGCATCGATGGTACAGGTAAAACAAGCAATATTGTCCGCACACGCTACTGGTCAGGCTTTGCAATGTTTGACTGTTCCAACACCACGTCTCTATGCCTTGATCCATGAAGTCTGTTAAATCGGGATGGAGGGGTGGCAGGCCGTACGGGTCAAAGTATTCGCCCTGCTGTTCTGTCAAGTGCACGCCCACCCAATGTTCACCGGGCCGATCCATCGGGTCCGTGTTGAGAACGTAAGCAGCAGGATACATACGGTCTAATGGGAACACATCTCGGGCGAACACCCCTTGAAAGACCATACGTGTCTCTGGGTCATTCTCCAGCACGGTGGTTATCTGGTCTGTATCCATGTTAGGTGGAGAAGTCACACAGGACGTTGCCCGCCTTGTCCACTTGAATGATGTTGTCAAACTCGGCGTAGCAGATCACATTGACGGTGCTCCGGTGGGCTCGTGCAAAGTGGATTTCCAACCGTAAATTGCCTTGCTTGGCGAGGGCCAGCCGATGGTCGTTCTCTAAGGTGGGGGTCAGATCGAACCAGAACAACGTGTATCCGTTCGCGTAGTCTTCCCGACTGATCATATTCCCTTCGTCCTGGTTGATTTGACCGGTGGCTGTAAACAGGCTCTGATAGGCTCGAATGAAATTCGCGCGCCCAAAGTTCGGTGTTAAGGCCGTGGCTGGGACCTGTTGTCCATCCACATGCAGGGCCACAAAATTGATGAACTGTTTAAAGTCAAACGGGTTCTCTGGGTAAGCTCCACTGAAACTGGTATTTTCCACACAGGCCAGGATCAATCGCTTGGGTAGTTCCCCCAGGAACAGGTTTTCTTTGTTGGCGCTCATATTTCCAGCAGAGACAGAGAACACTTTGGTTTGCACACGTCGGATAGGGTACTGAGCTGGTTTTGTTTCCAAGGCTTTGAGGTGTCCCAATTGAACGGCTGGATTCGGTTTCACTTTTCGGGCATACAGGACTGCGTCTTGGATGACAATCTTATAGTCAGCTGCATGCCCGTCTACGTTAGTGGCCATCAAGGCGAAGGTCGGAGGCGCCCGTTTCAGTCGGATTTTGATGGGGATCTTGTTCAAGAGGTACCGGTCGCATGCAGATAGCAAAATACGAACGTAGCGTGCAAGATCTATGGCGCTACGTTTCGTAACTTGTGTCTAATTCCGCTTAACCCGGGGCTAGGGGCCGTATGAACCCATGTACTTCAAGATCCTCATGGTACTCATATGAACAGTCACAATCAAAGCGTGACTGAGATACATCTTTTTTTTTAGATGACGACTCTATAACGAATATTATGGATTAAGAATACTGATTTTGAATTCTACCAATTAAAACAATCGTTACAGAAAGCAGATTCACGCAATTTATGCTGTCAAGGAGTACCATGGCTATAGTACCACATGTATACATGCACAATACCGTACACATGATCAGATAATACAAAGCATGCTTGGGAAGCCTGCAAAGTCGCTCCAAACTGTTAATTTCTGATATTTTTGAGCGACCTTTCTTTGTGAAGCTTTCATTCATTGGCTGGGTGAAATGAAATTTCGACGCGCGGATAACTGGGAATACCACGTGTGGAAATTATTTACCACGCGTCGTATTTCCGAATTCAATGATTGGATGATAAATACCACGCGTGGCAAATAATATCCACACGTGGTATTCCCAGTTCTACCATTGGTAGATATTTTTCCACGCGTGGTAAATAATTTCCACGTGTGGTATTTCCAGGTTGAATAATTGGTCGAAGTATCCACACGTGGTAATTACTAGTCAAACCATTGGCTGTATTTTCCACGCGTGGAAAATAGAACTACTACACATGGAAAATAGAATTACCACGCGTGGAAAGTAGAATTACCACGTGTGGGAAGCCAGAAGTTATGACACTTTTGGCTTTCCATACAAAACACGCGCCTGTGTCTCTGCGCTTTCTCACTTCACCTCAACTGCACATGTTATCAACCATCGTGTACAGCACCCCAGTCATATTCACGGGTTTTGAGTAAGACGTCCCATATTTGCATCCCACCCGCGAATCACTTGACCACAGATGACCGAGGCAAAAGGTTAACCTATGTCCAAGGTCAAAGATCCAACCTAAGGTCACATGTCATGCAACACACATTTACACCAAAACTACCGCATGAATATCCGGAGATTTGCAGTTTCTGTTCTACTATACTTTTAAGCTTGTTATCCATACCGGTATCAATCCAGATACCTATTATTTTCAGGTCGAAGGTCAATGTCTTTATTAATATTAAATACCATGCTTCTCAAAACTTAAGCTGTGTTTGATATTTATTTGAAGATCAATATCATTCAAAACTGAATCTAGCTCGTCTGGACTTTATCTTGAGTTGAAACTCACTGAAATTCTAGAAGGTACGTGTCCATAGAATTTCAGCGAAGCTCATTAATGTGTGTCACGGGGATCCTTAGACATTGTCTATTATACATATGAGCCGTTATACATGTTGGGGTATATCTCTACCTGGGGACAGTTTTCCCTTAGTTATATTACTGAATGCACCAAATACATGTATATCGATGAACAAGCCTGTACTGTGCTCAAGTAATAAGATTAATCACATAAGCAAGATTACTACAGAATGAAAAATAACATCTTGATTAAACTGCATGTACCGATGCGAATAAGCCCCATTGATAATATAAATTCAGTGCTCGTGATTTGTTGCTATTTTGAATGGTTTGATATTATGACAGAAGTTGGACACTAGTAGGCCTAGTATTCGTGATATTGTATCTCTGGTTATACTCTGCAGATTCATTAAATGGATGGGAATAATTAACTTTCTCGAAGAATAAGTTGTTGAAAATGGAAGCTCATTTAGACAATTTTATGCAATTTACACACCCTTAAGGGAGCAGACAAATACCCTACAGGACAGTAACCCTTCAGCTTATTTGAATTAAAATCATATCTTCTAGCATCAATCGCAATGCCGGTGTCCAAATCTCTGTGATCGTACAAAATAATCTTTTCAAAACATTGATTAATGGGTATGCGAAAGCCTATTCAGCTTAACCAAGTTGTTGATTATCCCCCTCAATCAGATAGTGTTAAAAATACTGTGGAACTATGGAGAAGACAAGCATGCCGGTTTTTTTGTTGTTGTTGTTGTTGTAAAAACCTCGAAATAGTGTAGTGCTTGAATACTGGTGAGAAATGAGAAACAAATGAGAAATGACAACTGGTCACGTGAGCTGTCAGGGGAGGTAACTCTAACGTAACCAATGGCGCACCGAATAAACGTGGGGAACCCTTGTTTGGTCCTCTTCAGTATCATATTTATCACGATTGGCACTCCCGAAATGGTTCCCGAAATCCAAAAGTCGGCAAACTTCCGGGAATTTTTGGGGGGTTTCGTTTCCCAGAAACTGAAAGTAAGTTTATTCGATTTGTCATGCGAGTTCTCCTAAAGGAAGTTAAGAACGTTTGTTATCGAATCCCGAAGACGAACTCGCCCACGAGCGGTTGTAGCTGACTAAGTCACATCAGCCGGTCGGCCGGGAAAGTCCTTCGCGTGGGCTGTTGTTGTTGGACGCGGAGGCCGGTCACTTCACCACTCAACAAGAAGGGCAAGTGCAGTTTGTCGTATCGGCTATGTGGTATCATTTTCGAGTGTATCAGTTGGTGAGTTTTCATATCTCGGCGTAGTCCACGATTTCTTTGATCCTTCAGCCAAACGACGTATAGTTTCTGCCAGACAATCTGCCAAAAATTCTCCATCATGTGGCTGAAGGGTCATTTCGGATCTTTGCTAGATGGGTAACTCAATCCCCTTGTGCCTGTCTATTTTATTTTATTTTTTTTCAAAACTAGACCTGAAATGGTTCGGGTTCAACCATTTTTCTATTTTCAAAAACTTCATAACACTTAATTTTTTTAATATTCAGATGCAAAATGCTGCATTCTGGTGCATAATTCGGATAGTATGATTATCACATTTGCCATTCTCATTTTATTTTATTTTATTCTGCTCAAATTATAATTTTACTGTTCTGCAATTCTTGAAGTAGGCACAGCAGGTGAGTTTTAAATAAATGTTTACATGTAAACAAATTAAAGCACAATCAAGCTCTCCACAAATCAGATACGATATGATATAAAACAACATATTGTCATCATTGAATTTAGGGAAGAGTCATAGGTACGTGTCTGGAATTGTGACCAGATTCTGCATGTGGTGGCTATTTTTGAAGGTGAAATGGTGTAATATTTTCGCTGTTTTCCCCAATTTCGGCTATGAGTTGAATACTTCTGATATTGCATTAGATATTGCATGCATGAAGCAGAATGTGAAACAGAATCTATAAATATATATATTTTTCATCTCTATAGACAAAACTTTGTATGTGTTTATTACTAAGAGTAATAAACGTTGCCATTGTTAATGAGGGATGAATGGAGCTTAGCTAAAATTATGAATATTATCTCCCCAGTTCTTCAAACAGTCCAAAGAATTCTTCCAGTCAAATCCGGCACACTGTCTCCATCTTAAATTATGAAAACATTAATGAAATATGAATCAACTCACTGAAGAAATGCTCAACAATTTTTGATCTTGCATGGCCACCATGACCAAGGCAGCTCCCATTCTATACATTATAATGGTCACAAAGTCAAACTGATAATTCTGATGACTCATTTTAATGCCTACTTGAAGGTTGCTGTGTGATACACTGCACATTTATAGGTGAAGGCAGCAGTACATGTGTCGTGTTACAGTTGTCTGTAGATGAAATGACATCTGCTCAGCCAGATAACTGCCGCAATAGTAAAATGAGGCAACAGATGCATCATGCTTGTATGTAAAATATGGCGCGAATGTCAATCGTAGCTAAAATTTGTTGGGGCAACAGTGCATTTGGCGATTTGTGTGCTTCGAAAGTTACTGTCACAATGTGTAATTGACTCAAATTGCTAAATGCTAGAATGTATTATCTATAATGTATTAATCTATAATATTAATTTTATAACACTTGTGTCAATAACGTCGTGCTAATCAGTGCAATAATTACAAGATTACCACGGTTATGTGAAAATATGTGTCAAGTGCACGTGTGTTCATTTAGGAGATTTCATTTCACAACTTGTGGGATGAGGAAAGGGACATCTGCTTTCACACAAGTAACAATCGAATAGAACAAACAAATAAATTACAAGATGAAATTTCCTTCTCAAGTTTAACTGTTGTTCCCATCAGGAAATTGATTAACAAAGCGACACAAATAGGCATACATGTATATCCACGTAATTTCCCAACAGCTGACTTAGCTGACAAAATCACTCCCCATTTGAGAGACCCCATAAACTTGTCCACTGACATTGGCACGATGCCAACCGAGAGTCGGGAGCATCGTCTTAACATCAGTGGTCGAGTTTTTTCAAAAAAGTGGAGAAAGGTTGTCAAAGTTTAAATATGTTTTCAACCTTTCAATCCTTGTTGATAATCAATTTGAGGTAATGCAATAGAATAGAAATAATGTTTTCATAGGCGTGCTAAATCGTTATTTTATGCATAGTTAGTGTGGGAAAGTTTATAAATTTTAGGGCGCGAGCTTCGCCCTTGCCATAAAATATAAACTTTCCCGCACTAACCTTGCGTAAAATAATGATTTAGCACGCCTATGAAAACATTATTTCTTAAAATTAAATATTAATTTGCAAACCAATGAAGAAAATATGGTTAGTTTTACTCATGAAAATGTAAATCCCTCATTTATTTTAATTATTTGCTCTCAAAATAGAGATGAGGGCTGGTCATGCTAAACAACCAATCAAGTGACAATGGTCTAATGATGCGCAGTCGTCTCGTTCAAATCATGCTGCGCTTCAAAACCAAAATAGCCAAATGACCTAATCAACAGTTGTGCGACACATGTACTGTAGCCTTAACCTATAATGATATTTGTCGATTCAGTAGGCCGAGTGTGCACTGGAATGCATAGAAGGCGCTAGCTGTTCCTTGTGTTAGACCAGTTTACATCAGCATAGCTAAGCATAGGCCAGTCTAACAAGCCCATTCCTTGTTAATTAAATGCAGGACTGGACATTGGTCAACTGTTTATCTACCAGTTGACCTTTGTCATGTCAGGGACTCTCCACATTCAAAGACAACTTGTCTAAAAACATGTGTAAATGCCTGCTCAAAACATTAGGCTTACATGTAAAAAACATTATGTTCAGATTGTTTGATGGGGCTTCCATAAAATTTATATACATGTATGTCCTACATTTGTGGGAATTCATACTCTTTTGGTGTCTTGCACAAGTTTTGATTGATTATCTAATTGGTGTATCTGGTCACAGTCACTATAAATTACTTGATGAACCAATGAGCACATCTGATTACAGTCACCATGAGTTACTTGATGAACCAATCAACACATCTGATCACAGTCACCCTGAGTTACTTGATGAACCAATCAGCACATCTGATCACAGTCACCAAGAGTTACTTGATGAACCAATCAGCACAACTGGTCACAGTCATCATGAGTTACTTGATAAACCAATCAGCACATCTGATCACAGTCACCCTGAGTTACTTGATGAACCAATCAGCACATCTGATCACAGTCACCAAGAGTTACTCGATGAACCAATCAGCACATCTGATCACAGTCACCCTGAGTTACTTGATGAACCAATCAGCACATCTGATCACAGTCACCAAGAGTTACTCGATGAACCAATCAGCACATCTGATCACAGTCACCCTGAGTTACTTGATGAACCAATCAGCACATCTGATCACAGTCACCAAGAGTTACTCGATGAACCAATCAGCACATCTGATCACAGTCACCCTGAGTTACTTGATGAACCAATCAGCACATCTGATCACAGTCACCAAGAGTTACTCGATGAACCAATCAGCACATCTGATCACAGTCACCCTGAGTTACTTGATGAACCAATCAGCACATCTGATCACAGTCACCAAGAGTTACTCGATGAACCAATCAGCACATCTGATCACAGTCACCCTGAGTTACTTGATGAACCAATCAGCACATCTGATCACAGTCACCAAGAGTTACTCGATGAACCAATCAGCACATCTGATCACAGTCACCCTGAGTTACTTGATGAACCAATCAGCACATCTGATCACAGTCACCAAGAGTTACTCGATGAACCAATCAGCACATCTGATCACAGTCACCCTGAGTTACTTGATGAACCAATCAGCACAGCTGGCCACAGTCACCATGAGTTACTTGATGGACCAATCAGCACATGTGGTCATGGTCACCATGAGTTACTTGATGAACCAATCAGCACATCTGATCACAGTCACCAAGAGTTACTTGATGAACCAATCAGCACAACTGGTCTCAGTCACCATGAGTTACTTGATGAATCCATCAGCACATCTGATCACAATCACCATGAGTTACTTGATGAACCATTCAGCATATCTGATCACAATCAACATGAGTTACTTGTTGAACCAATCAGCACAACTGGCCACTGTCACCATGAGTTACTTGATGAGCCAATCAGTACATCTGATCACAGTCACCATGAGTTATTTGATGAGCCAATCAGCACATCTGATCACAGTCACCAAGAGTTACTTGATGAACCAATCAGCACAACAGTTGAACTGGTCACAGTCACCATGAGTTACTTGATGAGCCAATCAGGACACCTGATCACAGTCACCTTGAGTTACTTGATGAACCAATCAGCACAACTAACTAGTCACTGTGAGACGTATTTTATTTGATGAACCAATCAGCACACTGATCACATTCACCATGAGTTATTGCCAATCAGCACATCTGATCACAGTCACCATGAGTTTTTTGGTGAATCAATCAGCACATCTGATCACAGTCACAATGAGTTAATGAACCAATCAGCACATCTGATCACAGCCACCATTTGATAAGCCAATCATCACAACTGGTCACAATCATTATGAAATTTTACTTGATGAACCAATCAGCACATCTGATCACAATCATTATGAAATTTTAGTAGATGAACCAATTGTGCATACGTTGGTAGAATGCACCATATGTGTATATGCTTGTTGACATGACCGTGGAAAAATAAACGGCATGCCATGCCGTTTATGTTTAAAGATCAATCCCTTCTGTGTTCTCGTGAATGGTAGAAACAAGTTTAGTTTTTTTGTGGTCAAATGTGTTTCATTTTGTACCTGTTGTAACATATGTCACTTTCGCTGAGTTTGAGAGACATTGATTTCAGCCCAGATGCCATGCCGTTTATGTTTAAAGATCAATCCCTTCTGTGTTCTCGTGAATGGTAGAAACAAGTTTAGTTTTTTTGTGGTCAAATGTGTTTCATTTTGTACCTGTTGTAACATATGTCACTTTCGCTGAGTTTGAGAGACATTGATTTCAGCCCAGATTTGAGGCTGATTACATCTTTAAGTTTATAAGTTCATAGAATGTCAGTTTGCAAAGTAAACACAAACGAGTGCAGCACATCAAAAAACGTGTGTGACCTTAAGTGATACCTCCTTAATCAACCTTAATATTTTGGCTTTCCAGAAAAATATACATAAAATTAAGGGCTGAATCTGAGATGCAATGATAATCTTGTATTTATAAGCATGTGCATGTATCTAGGTTATCATCTCGTGTACTGTATGTATATAAGTTTTTCGAAATGTGCATGTACCGTACCACATGCACTTTTTTGTTAAACATAAAAAATATGACTGTATGAAGTATTCTACTGGTCAAAATATCAATATTTTGTGAACAGTAAGATTTTGATGTAATCACTTGTAGATGTTATAATTTTATAACTTCTGTAAGTTGGTCCACTGAGTGCTCAAGATCCGACATAGTCCCTGTCAAAACTTTGCAGAGCCTAAAATACAGCAACTGCCACATCAAATTACACTTCACTTGACAAATGTAAATAGTTTCAGCTTGATTCAGTATATATGCATATTTTTGTAACATATCTTGTGAAGAAAACAATATTTGTGTACATTTATCTTTTTGTTCTTTTCAGGTGCCAAGAATTTAGCGTGCTATGCTGTGAGGAATGACAATGAATTGGGAAGACAGGGAAAGAGTTCGTCTTAATTACACCTTCTTAGAAGATGAACTCGTAGTGAAAGACATGCTGGGTTACTTTCTTCAAAGTGGCATTATTGATATAAATATAAAGGAAGAAATTGAAGCAGAGAAGACAAGGAAAGGGAGAGCAACAAAATTTCTTAACACATTCATGACACCAAATGGCTTACGTAATGAAAGTACAGCACTGCAAGTACTTTATGATGCTTTGGACAAGCAGGGATGTAGTCCTATCAAGGTACAACTACAACAGACTGCTGTAGTGCGTCCTACATGTACAGAGAATCAAACAGGTATGTCCACTTCAGGGGTCGAAATAGTTTTTTTCAGCAATTTAGTGATTTATTGACTATTCAAACATGTGTTGTGTTTGCAACACGTGTATGCTTGAAATCGAGATTAGCTTCCCTATCAAAATTCAATCAGCTGTTCTGATAAATTTGATCACCCTCTAAAATCATTGAAATAATGAAGAAATATTGGATTATATGCATGATTTTGATCCATTTTGTCAACTTCCTGTTCTAATAAATTTGATCACGACCATTTCATGGTGAGAAATTTCACTTCCATATGATTGAATTACAAATAGAGGAATTACCATAGAAATTCAGAAGTTTGATAATATGGACAGTGTGCAATCTAGGTAAACCAAGATGGTAAATCAGGGGAATACCATCTAGACAGAATGCTTTGAAAACTTTGTGCGAAATGTTCGGCGATATTCTACGAGATCCCATAATAAGCCAATCATGACCATTTCTACCTTTTCTCTTTGACAATGATTGACGTTTACTTCATGAAATTAACAGATTAACATCTTCGCACGGCACAATCTTTTGATATTTTCTACCCTTAACAAAGCCAGCGTTTTCGGCGGAAGTACATGTAAACTCTTTGATCTTTATGGTTTTCCATGCACACTGTCTGGAAATGATGCCATATTTGGATACTGTTTCAGGATAATGTTTATATATTAGACCATGTGCTACTGTGTGTAATTACTGTGGATGTGATTTTGAAATTGTTTCAACAAGCTATCCACCTGATTGGCTAACAATAGTAGTTTCAAATTCGCACGGGATTTATATAGGGCTGCATTCAGATATAATGTTGAAATTATATCTGAGTTTACTGAGATTGGCACAGTGTGCAGTGCACCTAAAATTATGAACTAAAAAACTAGAACTAAATAATCGCGTGCACATCATTCATGTTATAATGATGCCAGACAGTATTCTGTATTTTTTTAAATGTTTTATGGCTTTCTCATGTGACTTGTACTTTGCCTATTTTGACAGATTGTCGCATAAGCTTATATTTACATTTAAAACAGATTGATTCCTCTGATCGCGTTACTCCGTATCAGAATTTTCTTAAGTTTTCATACTGAAATATGTCAGCTTCTAAAAACTTGCGCTGCTGAGTTGTATTGGATTTTTTGGTGCATATGTAGGTCAGATTTTCCCTTTTAGTGGGAATATGATGCCTCAACCCAAAATTATTTTCGCACTCAATATATTAGGAAGTTTACTTATTTGAAGGAAGCAAGAATGGTTTTGGTTTAAGGTGTCCGATTCTTTGCAAGAGAAAAACCCTTCCTACAAAATCCTCAAAAATGCCAAAATGGACTAGTTAGAGAGCACATTTTCAACAATCATATCTCCATTGTAAAGCAAATGAACATGGCAGCTCTTTTGAGGCTGATATTTTAGACTGTAAACTTCAAGAAAGATCTGATTTGGCAAGTTTGGAGTAAAAATAGTTATTTCATAAAAACACAAAAGTTTTAAAACACAAAAGAGTTTTTCTTGTGTAATTGCCACCATTTATCATCACCATGTGAGGATTTTTCTCTTGAGTTATGCCCCTTGATCATCAAAAAACTATTTCCATCACATGCTACCTTTTCTTGTGACTGCATGGAAGTCGTCATCGAGTTTTTGCTGGATCTTTTAAAATTCTCCACACATTGACATCACCATGAAGATAAGTGACCTTTTCAAATTGCTCCAACATTTTTTTGCTAAGTTATACACCTTGATCATGAAAAAACTTCTTAGAGTGTTTGCTAGATTCTTTAGAATTTTCCACACATTATCTTCCCCATGTGAAGATGTCCACCTGATTTTTTTGACCTCATCTGACATTATTCTGAGTTACGCCATTTGATCATTGAAAGGAACCACTTCCAACTTCCCACTCTTGTGAACACAACTCGTCATAGAGTTTTTACTAGATTTTTGTTGAAATTTACCACATGTTTTCATCACCACATGAAGATGTGCATGCCAACTTTTCGACTGGCTCATGCCCTTTGATTGTTGAAAACGACTTCCTTTTTATTTGTTTTTTGTGAGTGCAACTTATGAGAGCATACATGTATGATTTTTGAAACAGTAGGATATGTCTTCACCATAAGAATAGAGCCTGATTTTCTGAAACAATTGAATATGATAATGTGCTGTATGATTTCCTGAAACATTCTCTTTTAACAGAATGATCCCATTACTGACACATCATTTATCAGCTGATATGATTATTATCTTGTTAGCTTCCCCGTGCCTTCATTGTACATTACCATCCCCTGAGTGGCTCCCACTTTCTCCTTTTCTGGGTTTAGCCATGTTGTTGTCTACTGCTAAGGGGAGATTGGGGTACAGTGGTACATGGGGCACAGTGGGACAAGCCGTCTAGCTTTACAGGAAGCACATTACAATATGATCAGCAGAAAGCTACATGTACCACCCCCATACAACACCCATATTGATTACAAATAACTATCATTGGAAAAAAATTAGGGGCAAAACAACTGTTTTTGAGCAGTCCAAGTCCGGGGGGCGGGGGGGGCATATAGCGATCGCTTTGTCCGTCTGTCCATCCATCCGTTCGTCTGTTCATCCGTCCGTCAGTCCGAATTTCTTGTCTGCGCAATATCTCGGTTAATATTTGATGGACCGGATTGAAACTTGCATGAATTGTGGCCAGTGTCTCGTAGTTGTGCAGCGTAGAGTTTTTCTCAGAGTTTCAGTTATATTTTCAAGAGTTATGGCCCTTGGTTCCTGAAATATCCGTGAATTGGGACTTGTCCGGGCTGGATCTTGGTTAATATTGTATGGACAATAATGAAATTTGCATGATATGTGGTCAGCGCCCTGTAGTTTTGCAGCGTGAAGTTTCTCCTTGTTTCGCTTATATTTTCAAGAGTTATGGCCCTTTGTTCTTGAAATCTTTGTGAATTGGGACTTGTCCTGGCTGGATGTCGGTTAATATTGTATGGACAATTATGAAATTTGCATGATATGTGGTCAGTGCCCTGTAGTTGTGCACCGTGAAATTTCTCTGCGTTTCGCATATATTTGCAAGAGTTATGGCCCTTCGTTCTTGAAATCTTTGTGAATTGGGACTTGTCCGGGCTGGATTTCGGTTAATATTGTATGGACTAGTATGAAATTTGCATGATATGTGGTCAGTGCCCCATGCTTGTGCATGGTCGAACGCAATTGGTGTTGCGGCTGGTTATATTTTTGTATGGACACGTTCATTGGTCAGTGGTGCAGTGAAATTTTTTCCCTCTCGCCACGTGCTCTGTAGCCTTGAAAACAAGCGTGTGCTTGGACTTCGGTCAGCCATGTTTTTCACTGTGACACACAACATGGTTTTTGCTGTCTTCTTGATTTTTTTATTCGGAATAAATATGGCAGAAAGTGTTCTTACAAAAGGGAACAGAGTTGAAATTAAGACTTGCAAAAACTGGGGAACTGCCGTACAGACATATTGGATTCAATACTGATCAAACGGATGATGGTCGAGAGTTAGCTAGCGAGCTTTATTACTGCCTGTCTCACATGACGACGCAACGTCGTTTTCGTGGATTTATCAGTTAATATAACACATTAGCTGTCGAAACTCACAATATATTCCAAACTCTATCTGTGTAATTCTTGGTCATCAAAAATATTTCCCTGACATGAGAAATTGTTGAAAAAAAATTCCAAAGCTTGTTCGTCTGAGCAAGTGGATGTTGTATACCCAATCATGTCGACGACCGGGCAAGTCCATTTTCGCCCATAGGAGCCGGAGAGTTGTTGAGTGCGCATGTTTCAGTGGGAATATGCGGGATGAGTTACTTCCCCTAGCGCAGTGCCTCTCCTGTGGGTGAAAATGGACTTGCCCGGTTGGTTTCACAGCATGTCAGCAATGTACATCGGTTGCTCGGATGAGACATTTTTTTAAACAATTTCTCATGTCAGGGAAATATTTTTGATGACAAATAATTACACAGAGTTTGGAATATATTGTGAGTTTCAACAGCTAATGTGTTATATTAACTGATAAATCCACGAAAATGATGTTGCGTCGTAATGTGAGACAGGCAGAAGTTTCTCCAGGTGTACAATATTTGGCATCACTCACCCTACACGAGTTATGGCTCCCCCAAACATTTTTAGGCGAGTGATTGATTAGGAGAGCGATAGCTCGCCCAGGCCATTTTAGGAGAATGATTCGTAACTCTCCCAAGATTTGCTCATGTCAAGGACTGAGTATGAAATTTGCATGATATGTGGTCATGCAGTGCCCCATGCTTGTGCAGTGTGAAGTTTCTCTGCGTTTCGCTGATATTTTCAAGAGTTATGTCCCTTGGTTACTGAAATCTTCGTGAATTGGGATTTGTCCAGGCTGGATCTCGGCTAATATTGTATGGACAAGTATAAAATTTGCATGATATGTGGTCAATGCCCCATAGTTATGCAGCGTAAAGTTTGTCTGCGTTTCGGTTATATTTTCAAGAGTTATGGCCATTTGTTCTTCAAACCTAATAGTGAATGAATGGGATATATATATACATGTATATTTGTCCAGGCTGGATCACGGTCCATATTGTATGGACAAGCATGAAATTTGCATGAAATGAGGCCAGTGCCTTGTAGTTGTGCAAAGTAAAGTGCTTTGTCCGTTTGGGTTTCCTGTCCGTGC
>JAVTVY010046616.1:0-19941 GCA_036873755.1 Hanleya hanleyi
GGTTATTTGTTAAATAGGACAGTATAGAAACGGAAAGGAGAGCGTAAGGCTACCATTCCAAGCGAACGCCAAGTTAACAAGTCATGCTGAAAATTGGACATGCAAAACTTGGATAACCATGCAAGAGTTAAAGATACTGTATAAATTAAGTTAAGAAGAGCCATGCATGGAAAACTCAAGCATTTTCAATATGACAACAGCTATAATGTAAATCTCCCAACGACCCCGAAAATAAATAAATAATAAATAAATAAATAAATAAATACATAAATAAATAAAATACAATAAAAGGAATTAAAAGGCCAATGAACTGTGTGCATTATTAACGCAGACATAACCATATGTGTGTAATAAAAAATGAACTTTGGTATGGTATCTCTAGTCGTCCTGGAGAAATATCAACAAAGAAGGACCTCCGTGGTATCCAAATCTGCCACTATCTGTCCACGAGGGATAGAGATATTTAAAACTGAACATAAGTATGAGTATATCAACATTAATAAGGCTATTTAACCTAGAATCTATTTGATTTGACAATAAATTCTGTCAGAGCTTTGAACACTCGCACGCGGTTTTGCCTAGGGTTTAAAACTGAAGTTAAATCAAACGTATTCATACCCGTTGATGTAAGTTTTAACAACATTTGTCGTCTGACATCCGTAAAACGGGTACATGCAAATAAAAAATGCTGGATATCTTCCGGGACACCGCATGTGTCACAATGCCCTGTCGGGTGTATACGGAGTCTGTGCAAGTAAATGTTTAAGGGAAAGTGGCCAGACTTCAATCCGAAGAGCTGCACATCATGTAATCTGGAGGGCATACTAAAGTCAGACCCAGACTTAGCTTGGGGATCAAATCTGTGGTAAAAGCGCCCCACTCCTCTTCCCACATACGGTAAAATTCAGGTTTTACGTAGGACATAGCCTCCGATACAGTTAGCCCAACTTGGATTGTTACTGTGGGGAAAGACAAAGCCGACTTGGCAAGGAAGTCGGCCCAATCATTTCCCCTTAATCCGCAGTGTCCCGGAATCCATTCGAAAAACACTAAAACACTCTGGTGGCGTAAGGATGATACTGTAAAAAGTATTTCATATAAAATACTGGAACATTTTGAATAATTGTAATTGAGAAATGCCTGTAATGCACTCAAAAGAGTCTGTCAAAATAACAACTCTTGATGGTTTGGACTCGCACATCAATATTTGAACAATATGTCATGTTACGTGTTCCACTCGCGAATACTCGACTGCTTTCAGGGTTTGTAGACCCTGTGATGAGGTTGTATTTCATGAAACATGGTGTCCAATTCGGCAATGATCGCTTCGGACGGTCTAAAACATTGGTTTTGGTCATATTTTGTGCAACTTCAATCCAATTTTGATGAAATTTGGCATCATTGTTCGTAACAAATAAAACTTCTACGGATTCAGTAAATATTATACATGTACCACCCCACTGGATTTTTTACATTAAGGGTGGAAAAATAGCGTATTTAAAATCTATTCGACAAGCAAATTTCTATCGCCTATCTCCTAACACAGATGATCGGGTGAATATACAGAAAATTATTAAATGAGCTTATGAGATATTTTCCATCACATGTAAATATAATATAATGGGAAGCATGTACCTTGTAGATAATACCCTGCGTTAGATAAATTTAATCAAACGCTTTTATCAGCGCGAAATAACCATGGTTATTCGACCTTCCTTTGCATTTTAAGGTTAAACGGCTGGTTCACAGTCAGCCGAGAGTGAGACAAGCCCCGTGTCCCCGATTCTTGTTTATGCTTTCAATATATTACAAATCCGGTCTGATATTAAAGGGGCATAACTCGAGTGCGCAAAAGCTGAATATTTGTCAGTCAGTGGTCGCCACTCAGCATATAAACTTTCAGGCAATAAAGGAAAATGACAGTTAAAGTGGGGCTTAACTCGTTAGTATGAATCTATCAGTTTTTTATTATTATTATTACCTTCATTTCCTCCCGGTGGGGCGCATATAAGGTAGGAGAGCATTCAGTATTTAGATTAAGCAAATTGTATTTATTTACACAGCTTGGGTTAGGTTATTCACTATTCTCATATTTGATTTTAATATCCTTGAATGGATAATTGTGGTTCATTTGAAGTATAGTTTGTTCACTTCTCGTACAAAACATGTTCTTCGTGAGAGTTCATTGTCGGAAGTTCATCGAAAACTGACAAGAACACGTCTCCAGCCGTCTAGAACCCCGGAGTTTCTGGAACCTAATCGGTCCCTGAACCCTCGCCTAAAGCACTGGGGTACCGACAGTAACCCACCTCACCAATAGAAAAACCATCAAATCGCCACGAGAATTCATTCCCAGTGCACTGAATCTTTGATTGAATACCAACGAAAAGTACGCTATAAAACGGAGTATATGTTGTGAAATCTTTCCGGATTGAATTGCATGAATTTTGTATGGCAGCTAATAAAAATGGCATCTTATTCATATTTTTCCCCTCCCGAAAGAACATCCAGTATGTGCCAGATTGCGTGAAATCTGGGACAGAATCTAAAGGTATATTCTGTCCCTTGTGAAATGCAGTGTAGGGGTGAATGCCTCTGGACCCCTGTTGTAATGCACGCCTTCAGTGCACATCGCTATGGTGGTATACACTTTAGAAAACTTTTTACGCAGTATTGAAATCAAAAGGTTTATGCACTACGAATGAGGGAGGGGGTGAGCACCCTCAGTTTTGCTTTGTATGATCTTGGATGTAAATATGGAAGTTGACCATGTACATTGGCGTTTATCTAGAGAATACAGGTCACGTGACTGTAATGTCATGAATTATATATAAAAAAGTACGTGGGCTGAAAAGTGGGTATTTATGGACCATACTGAATCCAATGGGATGTTCTATGAAACGCTGCCTTTGTGCGACTTTGACTTCCTTGTACTTATGCGCGCCCAGGGATATAGATACGGTCGATGGGGTGCGCACTCGGAACTAGGCGCTTGCATACAATACATGCACTATCGCATAGGCTGATTAGTGACACGGTTCTATTAAAAATCTCTTTGGATACTATGTTCTGACCGTGGAAGGTACAGTGATACGCGTACATGTGTGCGCACTCGGAGAGTAGTAGAGAAAGGGAATTTTCGGATGCGCACGGACGTTTTGAGGGAGAATTTGGCTAAACTTGCATAGGCACCAGAACTTAATTAGTAATCATCGTAATTAATTAATTATTATAATTTGTAGAAACAAATCTATCTGTCACATGCAAGGAAAGTATTGACAAGGTATGATTGGAGTCAGTCAATGTGCCTGACTGCCGAAATTTAATGGAAGTGTTATGAATGAAATGAAGCCAGTTGGCATCTGAGACTTACCACGATAGATTTACGTGTCTCTTCATGTTATTTGACTCTTTGGTGCATATCGGTGTATTTATTTTAAATATGTCAGAAATGCGCCATAAAGGCAGCGATATTGCCAATCCAACTCAACGTTTTTCATTGGTCAATTCACCAAGTACAATTCTTGCCACGATTACGTCCCTTTGCCCATGTCAACGTCGAGAGAAATCCAGATTGCCGGAAAACAATACAGGTTACAGTGGATTATAGTAATTTGTGTGTTCACTGAAGATAATGATTTTGTAACCATACATCCATAGGAAAACATAAGATAATGAAGACCAACAATTTGACTGCTAATTATTATAGTCATGCCGGTTCAGCCTTTTAGTGTCTTTCAAATAGGCCTGCCGTACCATATGTCGCTATACTGTGTGTAGGCTCAAGCAGTCATAACAGTTTCTCGGAAAAGCTTTCGATCTGGTATTTCCACAACTATATTATTGCTGATTAGTCTCACAGGAGTTATCAATTGCACAAAATGAAGAGTTTTTTTGCGATTATTTTCATTCCTGATTCAAATCGATACAGGTCTAAATAGAAGCCTAATTGATCGGCCTAGATTACAATAAGAGAATGGGGATCAGAGAAATGCATGGACCAACATAGATATCTTGAATAGGGTGATGACGGTAGAAACATCGTCGAATCATAGACCAATGGCGCCGGTAGATGTCACTCACTGGGTGGACGTCAGACAAGAGATCGTTTGGAGCATTTATGTTTTCGTTCACGAAGTGTGCTTGGCCCTCTACGTCGTACAAAATCTGGCCCAAGGCCTTGTCGTTGAAAGCTGACTTTTGAATTAGGGCGACATTATCATCGGCCCTCGTGCGAGGAATGGGAGTTCCCGCTGACTCGATACTAGTGCCTCTACCTTCAAACGTGACCGAGATACAGGGTGTTGTGTAGATTGGTGACGCATCAACGGATTTAAGGTGTATGAAGCGATGTCCACATTTCTTACATTCTTCCATAATCCCTGGCCCATGGAGTGAACGTTTATGGCGTTGTAAATGAGCCCGGGGCTGAAACGACTGTACAATCTATTGTACAACTATCGTACTTGGTAGACTCATGGCCGCGCCATTCGTGCAGACGAGTGAATGATTTCATGCACGTTGTACAAGTGAACTTCTTGGTGGCTGACAGGGTGTCTCCTGAAACGGTCAGGCCGCTTCTCTTTCGTAGCATGCCAGCTGGCTCTTGGCTTGTCCAATCAGAACCCGCCCATGCCAATTTCTGACTACACTTGTCCAATCAGAAGTCGCCTTATGAGAAACTACAGAGCTCGGAGCTGTGGAATGCACCTGTCAGCAGCTCGGAGCTTTTGGAAGTGACGTCACCGCATGTATGAGCGCTCGCCTATGTATGGAAGTGACGTCTTCGCCGGAAGTGACGTCGTCGTACGCATGCGCCCGCGCCTATGGTGCATCCACACCCTGGATTACCCTATGCCATATGGGCTATAGGGTACAAGGTGCACAACAGGCGCGTGCGCATGCGTGCTATGACGTCACTTCCGGCGAACAAGCACGACGGAAGCGTCCAGTATAGTTGTATGATATGTACACAGTCGTTTCAGCGCTGGGATCATTTAGAGCCCCATGAACATTCACTCCATGTGTCAGATGCCTATTGAAAATGACTGATCGTGACCTAATTTATCAATGTCTAATTCAAGTATTTATAGTATTCTTTTTAAGGATTAAAGCTAGGGTCTCCAAGTTCATATTACATATACAACCTTTGATTGACTAGAAGCCGTTGACTGAGAGTTGATTGACCTTGACCTATTTGTCCAAGGTCGTAGACTGTAGACTGAAATATAGCTAGACTTTCCAATTAACGCTATGTATACACTGGCAGTTGTCCAGAACTGTATTGAAGAGGACTGAACTTGACCTATTTTGTCCAGGTCAGATTCTATTTAGTAAGATAGTTCATAAAGGATTACATGAATTTCTACATTGTCCAAATTTATACCACATATGCAACTGATGAAGAACGGAATAGAAACATGTTAAAGATGAATGAACTTGATCTATTTTGCCTAGATCAAATTACTTGATTGGAGTATGATTAGCTACATAGAAGAGCATACTCAGAGGTAGAAATTCGGTCATGCTCTACCAGAACCTCAGGGCAAAAATATTCTCATCAACCAAGGCCCGGCAAAAACTGACATGACCCAACATCCTAGGTAATGTATCAACTACAGTCAACCCGGCTAGCTCACCTTTTTGTCAAAGATATAAAAATACATCTTAATTGTGCAAAGCATGTTTGCCGAGAGTAGACAATAACTGATAGCCGGGAGGTATTGGTACCCATTGGGCTATGTTCTATCTACAGTTGTAATTTTGTGTGAGTGGACACAACAGGTGGAGACGATGGGTCGCATACCAAGCTTGAGGTCAGAGGTTAAAGATCACTGTTTTCTAAATATATCAGAAAATCATTGAACCATTCGTGTCCTATCTATATCTGTTGCAGTTCTCTACCGAAAGTTGCAATTTTTTGTGAGTGGGTATACTAGGTGGAGACAAAGTGTGGCTTAGCAAACGTGAGGGCAAGGTCAGAGGGCAAAGATCACTGTGGCCTACAAATCAGAAAATCAAACCGTTGTGTCCGGTCTATATTTGTGACTTTTTTCTACAGTATAAATTCTTTTGATTGGATACACTAGGTGGAGATGCTGTGTCGCATGCCAAAATTGAGATCGAGGTCAGAGGTCAAAGATCACTGTTGCCTTAAAATCAGAAAAGTATTGAACCTTTCGTGTCCGGTCTATATCAGTGATGGTTGAGTTCTCAGAAAAACAAAAAACTTTATGTGGCCTAGAAAGTATTGAAAATTGCGAAATAAGGTTAAGGGAAAACATTGAGGTCAAGATCAAAAGTTACTGTGACCACAAAATAGGGAGATCATTAAAAATCTTTGGTGTTACTCGATATATTAGGTGGAGAGCATGCATCACATACCGAAACTGAGATCAAGGTCAAAGGTCACTTTTGAACAATCAGAGCTGAGAATAGGTTATTACAGACTTCATTGTAGAAAGATTTACAAGCAGGCGATAAGATCCTTTTTCAGTTATGAATAAATCTATTGCCATGGCAACAATGGCAATTTTATTATTTAATAGAAAAAATAACGTGGAAATAGATCAGGAAGAACCTGGTGACACCCATATCTTAATTTGTGTTTGAATGAAACATCATGATAAATCAGGAAAAATTGTATTGTCCTTTTCTCTATTTCTCTGTAATTTCTGTTCTATTCCGGAGTGACGGGTACCTATGTTGATGGGCATCCATAGCAGAGAGAGAGAGAGAGAGAGAGAGAGAGAGAAAGAGAGAGAGAGAGAGAGAGAGAGAAGAGAGTGAATTAAGGTTTAACGTCGCGTTCAGCAATATTTCTGCTATATAGCGAGCATAACATGATATGGTGACCCTCAATTTTTATTTCATTTATCTGGTGGATACAACTACTAATTCAGGGGTGTTGTCATTATCGGAACATGGAAAATACATTTATATCAACCCTGTCTCTGTGAATTATGCGTTCTGTTTTTTCAAACTGTAGGTTGTATTTTCTTATCAGGAGTTTTGCTGGTTGAAGAAAAAAAAACTTGCGTCACCTGCTAATAGCTGAAGGATGGGAAGTTTATCTTGAAAACATATGTTGTTAGAGATAGAGTAATTTGAGGCCTCGTAAATCAAGTGGCTGAACTCAACTCCAGTCTGGTAAATTAGTTGGTTGGAACTAGATCTGTCTATCGATAATATTTAAAGTTGTTTCGACTGGTATCCCTTTCACCATCCACCATCGAACTATTAGTACTTTTTCATTGATGATGAACCACAGTGTAAGACCAGATGAAGATCTCCAATTTGGGTACCATTTATCTCACTATTAATGGGGTCGTTCCACATTAATCCCTGGACAATGCTGTCTTGCCCCGGTGTCAGCGACTCTGGAAAACATCACGGGGGACCACCGCATGTGCAGGTTGTTCTCATGATCTCTCCCCTATTTTTATAACATGGAGCGGGCTTTTCAGCTGTTGATAACTGGTGTAAATATGATGATATGGATAAAATATTCCTATTTCAAGAAAGGACCAATAAGCTTACATTTATGATAATTTTAGCAACTTCAGATCGAAAACATACCAGTTATCATTGATTAAAAATATACTCTGCATATATTTTAGGTTAAAGTAGTAGGGATGCGCTCGGACTGACGAACCAGAGCTCAAGCGGCCAGGGATTAACTTGAACTATAGTGAGAATTGCCCATTATGAGGAAAATTTTGTATTATATTCGTTTATACTATCTGGGCTGGGGGTTTGAGGTGTACCCCGCTCACCCCTAAACATTTTTATCATCCTAGAGACTAGGAAGCTGAAACTTATGTAAACCCCCAGAGATAGCCTCTGGGTGTTCACTTAGAAAATGTAGCCCCATCCTTGTGGACCCTCGTATCAGAACGAGGGTCACATGTTGAGGTTGGAATTCCTGGGCTGTATTGGGCTGGTCAGCCTCTTTCCCTGCCAACATCTCATTGAACAACATCACACTGAACGTCTCCATACATTTAAATTCAGGTGAGAGTCCATCTACCCCAATCTCTGAATATCCATTACCCTTTATTCCATGAAGGTCAATTATTATCGTTTAACAGTAATTTCTATAAATGCATATCTGGAAATTAATTGGAAATTATCAATTGTTGATTAGATACTGCCCTGTGAGATCGGCTCTTTAAATTATTTCTTTCTGGTTTATTTCTTCACAGTGTAATTCTCTACTGTTTAGAGTTTTTATTTAATCAACTAGTCTAAACAATTCTATTCACAAGAATCATTTGACACTATTACAGTTTGTTAAGAAAGCAAACAATTAGTTGTTTATTTAACAGATGTGTGTAATCTTTAAAATTATTGAATTTAGTCTGAGTGATACATGTCCAGATTTAAAACCTATTGTCAGATTTTAAGAATATTCAAATGAAATCAAACATTGCTGGTTGCTGGTATGGCAAGCCAAAGTGCTTTTTATTCCGAATTTCCGATATCGGGAATTCAATTCCCGATATCGGAAATTCTAATTTCCGATATCGGAAATTCAATTCCGATATCGGAAATTGCAATTCCCGATATCGGAAATAGAATTTCCGATATCGGGAATTAGAATTTTCGATATCGGAAATTCAGTGACAATTTTCGATATCGGAAATAGAATTTCCCATATCGGGAATTCAATTTCCGATATCGGAAACAGAATTTCCCATATCGGAAATTGTCACTGAATTCCCGATATCGGAAATGAAAGCTGGAAGCTTAACAAAACCTAGGGGTGCATTCCACACCTAAATGATGTGCGGCTAAAACAGGCATGGGTTCGGATCTTCGGCCATAAATAGATGTAAAATCTTTAACAAAAACCTTGTAAAAGTATATATTTTCTAATTGGGCACACTCGTGCCCTTATTTCAGGAGACTTGTGAGCTATTGAAATTGAAAAGGAAAGACGTGCAATCTTCCGTAACCCTTCTTCAACTTTTCTGAAAAACTCCATAAAATATATGAAAATGTGTCAAATTCTACCCGCAACCCAGCGAAAACGTACGAAATGATTTTCTTTTTATGTATGTTATTATACGGGAAGTGTTTCCCGTCCAAAGGACAATTTAAAATGGCGAAAAAAACAGGGGGTCGACCTACTCGTTTTTTTGTAAAATTTTATGGCCATAAAGGAATCATTTTCGCTTCCCGAAAAAGTGCGGATTTTGGTCCGCCAGATATTCAATTCCGGACACGATTAACTCTGTAGAGGCGAGTGAGTGCGATCAACAAGCAAATATTATATCCTCGTTTGGAGAAATGGTTACGTCCAGCAGGGTAATACTATAGATATCAGTTAGTAGAAAGGTAAGAAGAATTACCTTGCTGTCAAAATCGGGCGACCTTCCCTATTATAAAATTAGGGAGATACCACTTTGTACGAAACCGTGGCAAGTGTGGAGTGCACCCTAGAGTTCCAATTTCCGATATCGAAAATTCAGTGACAATTTTCGATATCGGAAATTCCGATAACGGGAATTGAATTTCCGATATCGGGAATTGTCCCCGAATTTCCGATATCGGAAATTGCAATTCCCGATATCGGAAATTCAATTTCCGATATCGAAACTTCTAATTTCCGATATCGGGAATTGCAATTTCCGATATCGGGAATTGCAATTTCCGATATCGAGAATTCAATTTCCGATATCGGAAATTGAAGGTCATGAATTTCCGATATCGGAAATTTTAATTCCGATATCGGAAATTTTAATTCCGATATCGGGAATTCAATTTCCGATATCGGAAATTCTCGAATAAAAAGCACTTTGGCTTGCCATATGCTGGACTGTTTTTGGAAATTAACTTTTCCTGCCTGCATGGTAATATTTTGGCACACAGTTTAAAAATTAGCCTTCCATGTGGCTGACTGGAGGATAGAATTTCAGCCACTGGACCAAGACTTTGACTGGGACATTTGACAAACCACATGTGTGAACTTTACTGACCTCCGATCCCTTATCTGTTTTACTCCCAGACATCCTCAGACAAGATGTCTGCGCCCATGGATCAGGGATGTAAACATACCAGTTTACAACAACAACGTAAAATTTGTTGCTTGACGTCAGGGTTTTGGAACTTAGTATATTTTGTGAAATTCCTCTCAGTCTTTAACAACAGTAGTAATTGGTTACCAGACTATTTCAGTTATATGGTATTCTAGGTTTGATTTAATTAGGGTGTTATCTGACATTTAGCCGAGATCTCACAGGACAGGTATCATTGTTATTTACAACAACATCATGCAAACAGTTTAGGTTTGCATATCACCGTATATGTGCGCTATTGTTGTGTTGGGGGAATGAATTACTATTTGTTACTGTATTACCGCAAACACATATCCACCTAAACTTCATTGATTTATTAACATGTTAACTACTACATGCTCACATGTTCAATAACTTTCTTTGGCATAAAGTTAATGTTCTTATTTTAACATCTGAAATACTCAAACAAATGTCGCGCAATATTTGCTCAAACGGTCAAATAACAGTTGTCATTCTTTTGTTTACATTTACATAACAGTGACCAAGCCTTTGTTTATATATGTTAAGTCCATAATGTAATGTTGAATGTTAACTGTTTGGTTAAATCCTTTAGGGATATTACTATATTTCCTATAGGGATATTATTATATTTGGTTGATTAAAATCATTAAGGGATCTTCAAAGTCACACTAAAGTACCATAAATAATCAGTGGTATTAAATATATGATATATATTCCCCAAACATAATTGTCCAATTGATACGCGTTCAAGTTAAGCCTTTGTAGTGCTGTTAACTGGTTTCGCATTATGCTGCACTTGTGCATTTATAATTGGACATGGTTTTCATAACTGTAACACACAGTTAGATAATATATATTCTATTCTATATATTCTATTGTTTACATGTACATCCCAACCATCTCACATACATTTGTTTATATGTCTGCTTCTATATGCTTGTGTTCATATAGCGCTATATGGTTACGGGAATGTCCATATTGTATATGCTCGGTTGGAGTTGATATCGATTGACACACACCCATATTAAATGTTCATGAGATAGCAGATCATACTGTACAACCATAGATTTTTGGTTGTTTCTTGGTGTTGGTTAAATGTAGCATTGGCCATGTTATTTATACTAACTGCCTTTTTGATCCGGGTGACCGCGGACCCGTGAAAAGTGATGTTATTGTGTATTACTATTACAAAACTAATACTACAATTATGTAGGTCACATTTTGATTTAACAGTGCGAGGTTAAGTGTCAATTGTGTATCAACTCCATCCATCCTGTTTATATATCTGGTTTACACATTTGTGAGTATGTGTTATAACCAATACACATGTGTCTCAGCCTCTTAACTTATAAGATATTCAGTAGTATATAACATGTGTTATCTGTTGTCACAGTGAAAACTATATACTGCTTCAGTAACCATGTATACCGCCCTATTTCATAATATAATTGTCACAGCTCTTTCCCTGCCAGCATCGCATTGAACAACATCACACTGAACGTCTCCATACATTTAAATTCAGGTCCCGGACGACTAGATGCTCGGCCAACTTCAAAACTTAATCCATAAGTGAAAACCCTCAGGTGGTAGACACTTGCCTTTTGAAGCACATCATTGGAACTTATGATACCTTTTAAAAAACAGGCCTGAACCATTTACATAATTTATTTACACGCTTTGTTTATCTTTATTTATCTTTACAAATATCTGTCAGAATAAACCACCTGTGTATTTTATACTCTTATCATTCCGGGAGTTTGTGTTCGTTAATGTAGTTTGACATATTATCAAAAGTCAAGCGCTACACACTTGCCCGTGATTACCGTGAGACAGTGCTGTCCTAACCACGCAGTACAAACACGTCTTACACTTATATCAATATGCCAATTTTAGCAGCCGCGCATTCCACCGAAAATGTTTGGGAAATGTAATAAATAATCAGGTCCATACTCCATGTAAGGGAGCACGAGATTGGGCTATTAATTACCCCTCTTTGTAAGGCGACAGTGTAAAAACGACACTTTGAAAGATATGTATATTATGTAGTTTGTCTCGATAGGGCATTACCCCCTTCCATAAGACGACAGTGTTAAAACGACACATGTAAAGGTACATGTACCAGGACTATTCTCCTCCCAGGACGATTTTCTATAACGACACTGTAAAACGACACATTCACTGAATCATCTAGCCAGGCTTAGAAATATTGTCAGGGCCATTCTTACTTTTAAGAGAAGAACCATAGTCTAAAAACGACACTTTGAAGGCGATGTATATTTTTAAAGCGACAGTCTAAAAGCGACACTTCATCAGATATGTTTATTTCATAAAGCGACAGTCTATAAACGACACTTTATCAGATATTTATATTTCATAAAGCAACAGTCTAAAAATGATATTATTTCTGTATACTTTCCATGATGGCACAGTGTGTGGACACTCACCTTGAAAGATGACAGTTTGAAAGATATGTATATTATGTAGTTTCTCTCGACAGGGGCATTACCCCCTTCCATAAGACGACAGTGTTAAAACGACACATGTGAGGTACCAGGACTATTCTCCTTCCACAACGATTTTCTAGAACGACACTGTAAAACGACACTTTCACTGAATCATCTAAGAACAGCCATGCTTAGAAATATGGTCAGGGCCATTCTTACTTGTAAGATGACGACAGTCTAAAAATGACACTTTGAAAGCGATGTATATTTTTTAAAGCGACAGTCTAAAAGCGACACTTCATCAGATATGTATGTTTCATAAAGCGGCAGTCTATAAATGACATTATTTCTCTATGCTTTCCATGATGGCACAGTGTATGGATGCTCCATAAGACGACAGTGTTAAAACGACACATGTGAGGTACCAGGACTATTCTCCTCCCACAACGACACTGTATAACGACACTTTCACTGAATCATACAGCCATGCTTAGAAATATGGTCAGGGCCATTCTTACTTGTAAGATGACGACAGTCTAAAAACGACACTTTGAAAGCGATGTATATTTTTTAAAGCGACACTTCATCAGATATGTATGTTTCATAAAGCGACAGTCTATAAACGACATTATTTCTCTATGCTTTCCATGATGGCACAGTGTATGGGCACTCACATTAAATGGAATATAGCAGCTATACTCTCAAATATTTTGTCAGGCTTAATTTATATCCCATATGACGATACATGTACATTCCACCCACATTTACACTAAATGAAATAACATACTGTCAAATGGACTGTCAAAGCAGTTTTATTCCAGTATTAATATTTAATCTCACAAATAACACACGTTCATCCTCCAGTGATAAAAAAAAACATGTGTAGCGGCTTTCATAATCATCCACTGACAACTTCAGGAAACTTTGTATGTAAACATGTCCATGTGCATTTCAGCTAAACCAAAAACTCTATTCTTACATTTTAACATTGGAGCACCCATACAATATCCCCTGAGGCAGTGCTCATTGCTGGCTGCAACCCTCTTACTTCATGGAATACTCCACTGCCATATTTTTTTTATTTCAAAACACTAAACATTTTTGTATGCTTTCAAACCTGCATGCAGGTCTATTCCATTAATAAAGTAACGTTAAGGCAGTAATGTACCTGTACTTCAACATCAAAAAGGGTTATAATATGGAGTTCGCTTCCATCATGTGGGCAGTATATCTTCTCCTGTATCCAAGAATACTGAGTCAAAGGATCCCAGAGCAATAATCGAGGTGTCAAATATTGCCAAACTCTGGGCTGCATTTCACCTCTCCAAACATTGCTGCCAGTCAAAATTATGCATGGCACTTTCATGCCGTCTGCATTTATTCTTTCAGAAATATAATCCCATATTTCTTTCCAAGATCCTCCACAGATGTAAAATTTTTAATCAAGGATGCAGTCAAAAGGAGGAGGACAAAAATCTTCAATTTAGCCATCTTGTCTGCCTATCAACTTGTATGTGATGATGTGTCTATTCACGTTGTGTTTGCACATGTGAACTTCAATATGCCATATTTCTTCCAACCCTTTCAAAATGATGGACCGGTAAAAACAGAGGTATTGCACACCACCATCACCAATGTCTTCTGAAAAGAAGCAATAAAACATATGTACACAATTTCAGCTTTGCACTTTTCAACTGTAAATGAAGTTTCAACTTATTACTAACTTACAGAACCTGAATGGCTTACATGTATCACATCAACTTAACTATACGTAGAAATCCAACAAACAGGAACATTACACATGTTCCTCAAGTCGTGTGTCAAAGCGGTGTCGGGCAGAAATGTATGTGAAGTCAACTGTCAAAGCAGTGTTGGAGAGCAGTGAACGTGAAGTCTAGTGTCAAATTGGGATAGGACTTAGGGTTATGTATCATTAGTAACTTTTACATTCATGGTCATTTCAGCAATCGAAATCAAATAATTTCTCCACCAAAGTGTACCTCAGATGAAATGTTGAAACATACTGGGAGAATGATGTGCTTCAACTTCAGTGTCAAAGCCAGTGTATGGAGGAATGTACATCAAGTTGACAGTTAAAGCAGTGTTAAGGAGGAATGTACATGTAAAGTGTCAGAGTGGTGTTAGTCAAGAAGGTACGTCAAATTGACTGTGAAAGCGGTGTTAGAAGGGAATGTACTTCAACTGAAGTGTCAAAGCGGTGTTGGGGGAAAATGTATGTGAAAAGTGTGAAAGCGCTGTTAGGGAAGAAGGTACGTGAAGTCAGGAGTCAAACTGGTGTTAGGGAGCAATGTACATCAAGTCAATGTACATCAAGTCGAGTGTCAAAGCAGTGTTAGGGAGGAATGTACATGAAGTGGAGTGTCAAAGCGGTGTTAGGGAGGAATCAGGATAGGGGTTAGGGTCAGGTTCATTTCAGCTATCAAAATGAAATAAGTCGAGTGTCAAAGCAGTGTTAGGGAGGAATGTATGTGAAGTCCGCTGTCAAAGTGGGGTTAGGGAGGAATCAGGATGACACTTCGGGTTAGGTACGTTTCGTAACTATCATGTTGAGAAAGGTACGTGAGTCAAGAGTCAAAGCGGAGTTAGGAAGGAATGTACGTGAAGTTGAGTGTCAAAGTGATGTTAGGGAGGAATGTACGTGAAGTCGAGTGTCAAAGCAGGGTTAGGGAGGGTTGTATGTGAAGACGAATGTCAAATCGGTGTTAGGGAGGAATGTACGTGTAGCCGAGTGTCAAAGCGGTGTTAGGGAGGACTGTACGTGAAGTCGAGTGTCAAAGCGGGTTAAGGACTTAGGGTTAGGTAACTTTCATAACTATCAAGTTCAGGTTTGTTTCAGCTATGAAAAAAATTATTTCGCCACCAAAGTCTGTAGTTTGTCAAATCGGGGTTAGGGAGGAATATACATGAATTCGAGTGTCAAAGCGGTGTTAGGGACAAAGGTACGTGAAGTTGAGTGTCAAAGCGGTGTTATGGAGGAATGTACGTGAAGTCGAGTATCAAAGCAGGGTTAGGGAGGGTTGTATGTGAAGACGAGTGTCAAAGCGGTGTTAGGGAGGAATGTACGTGTGGCCGAGTGTCAAAGCGGTGTTAGGGAGGAATGTATATGAAGTTGACTGTCAAAGTCGTGTTAGGGATGAATGTATGGGAAGTTGAGTGTGAAAGCGGTGTTAGGGACAAATGTACGTGAAGTCGAGTGTCAAAGCGGTGTTAGGGAGGAATGTACGTGAAGACGAGTGTCAAAGCAGTGTTAGGGAGGAATATACGTGTAGCCTAGAGTCAAAGCGGTGTTAGGGAGGACTGTACCTGAAGTCGAGTGTCAAAGCGGGTTTAGGACTTAGGGTTAGGTAACTTTCATAACTATCAAGTTCAGGTTCGTTTCAGCTATGAAAAAAATTATATCTCCACCAAAGTCTGTAGTTTGTCAAATCGGGGTTAGGGAGGAATATACATGAATTTGAGTGTCAAAGCGGTGTTAGGGACAAATGTATCTGAAGTTGAGTGTCAAAGCGGTGTTAGGGAGTAATGTTCGTGAAGTCGAGTGTCAAAGCAGGGTTAGAGAGGCTTGTATGTGAAGACGAGTGTCAAAGCGGTGTTAGGATTGGAATGTACGTGTAGCTGAGTGTCAAAGCGGTGTTAGGGAGGACTGTACGTGAAGTCGAGTGTCAAAGCGGGTTTAGGACTTAGGGTTAGGTAACTTTCATACTATCAAGTTCAGGTTCGTTTCAGCTATAAAAAACTTATTTTTCCACCGAACTCTGTAGTTTGTCAAATCGGGGTTAGGGAGGAATGTATGTGAATTCGAGTGTCGAAGCGATGTTAGGGAGGAATGTATATGAAGTTGACTGTCAAAGTCGTGTTAGGGATGAATGTATGGGAAGTTGAATGTCAAAGCGGTGTTAGGGACAGATGTACGTGAAGTCGAGTGTCAAAGCAGTGTTAGGGAGGAATGTACGTGAAGTCGAGTGTCAAAGCAGGGTTAGGGACAGATGTATGTGAAGTCGAGTGTCAAAGCAGTGTTAGGGAGGAATGTACGTGAAGTCGAGTGCCAAAGCAGGGTTAGGGAGGCTTGTATGTGAAGACGAGTGTCAAAGCGGTGTTAGGGAGGAATGTACGTGTAGCCGAGTGTCAAAGCGGTGTTAGGGAGGATTGTACCTGAAGTCGAGTGTCAAAGCGGGTTTAGGACTTAGGGTTAGGTAACTTTCATACTATCAAGTTCAGGTTTGTTTCAGCTATAAAAAAAATTATTTCTCCACCAAAGTGTAGTTTCTCTAGTCAGGGTTAGGGAGGAATGTATGTGAATTCGAGTGTCAAAGCGGAGTTAGGGACAAATGTACTTGAAGTTGAGTGTCAAAGTGGTGTTAGGGAGGAATGTACGTGAAGTCGAGTGTCAAAGCAGGGTTAGGGAGGCTTGTATGTGAAGACGAGTGTCAAAGTGGTGTTAGGGAGGAATGTACGAATAGCCGAGTGTCAAAGTGATGTTAGGGAGGACTGTACATGAAGTCGAGTGTCAAAGCGGGTTTAGGACTTAGGGTTAGGTAACTTTCATACTATCAAGTTCAGGTTCGTTTCAGCTATAAAAAACTTATTTCTCCACCGAACTCTGTAGTTTGTCAAATCGGGGTTAGGGAGGAATGTATGTGAATTCGAGTGTCAAAGCGGTGTTAGGGAGGAATGTATATGAAGTTGACTGTCAAAGTCGTGTTAGGGATGAATGTATGGGAAGTTCAATGTCAAAGCGGTGTTACGGACAGATGTACGTGAAGTCGAGTGTCAAAGCGGGTTTAGGATGTCGGGTTAGGTAACTTTCATACTATCAAGTTCAGGTTCGTTTCAGCTATAAAAAATATATTTCTCCACCAAAGTCTGTAGTTTGTCTAGTCGGGGTTAGGGAGGTATGTATGTGAATTCGAGTGTCAAAGCGGAGTTGGGGACAAATGTACTTGAAGTGGAGTGTCAAAGTGGTGTTAGGGAGGAATGTACGTGAAGTCGAGTGTCAAAGCAGGGTTAGGGAGGGCAAATAGTTGGACAGACTGACGCCCTGGCAGGAGAATAGTCTTGCTCCCCCACATGTGTCGTTTTAACACTGTCGTCTTACAAGGAAAAATGGTCCGCATAATATTTTCAACAATAGCTGTTACATGTACATGTACATGTTTCAATGAAAAGTGTCTTCTTTAGAAAAATTCATATACAAGTACATGCATGATTTCCCACAGGGAGACCTCCACCAATCAGGAAGATCGGTATATAACAACACTAAACATTGCTGTCACATGATTTAATCAAACTGTCGTTTTCAGAGTGTCGCTGTAGAAAATATACATATCTTATGAAGTGTCGTTTTTAACACTGTCGTCTTGGAAGTGAGAATAGACCTGATAACATTCCCAACCCTCACTTTTAACAGTTCAATGAAACTGTCGTTTTTACAGTGTCGCTGTAGAAAGTTTGATCAACTGTATATAATAACACAGACCATTGCTGTCACATGATTTAATCAAAGTGTCGTTTTCAGAGTGTCGCTGTAGAAAATATACATATCTTATGAAGTGTCGTTTTAACACTGTCGTCATACAAGTGACAAATGCCCCTGGTAATATTTTCAACCATGCTTACAATATATAATTCAATGAAAGTGTCGTTTTAGTGTGTCGCTGTAGAAAATATACATATCTTATGAAGTGTCGTTTTAACACTGTCGTCATACAAGTGACAATGCCCCTGGTAATATTTTCAACCATGCTTACAGTATATAATTCAATGAAAGTGTCGTTTTTAGTGTGTCGCTGTAGAAAATATACATATCTTATGAAGTGTCGTTTCCCAGACTGTCGCTCTGGCAGGAGAATATTCCTGCTCCCTCATATATGTCGTTTTAACACTGTCGTCTTGGAAGTGAGAATAGACCTGGTAATATTTTCAACCATACTTACAATATTTAATTCAATGAAAGTGTTGTTTTCATAGTGTCGCTGTAGAAAATATATATATCTTATGAAGTGTCGTTTCCCAGACTGTCGCTCTGGCAGGACAATAGTCCTGCTCCCAGACAGTGCCGTTTTAACACTGTCGTCTTACAAGGGACAATGGTCCACATAATATTTCCAATCATAGCTGTTGCATGTACATGTTTCAATGAAAAGTGTCATCTTTAGAAAAATTCACAAGTACATGTATCATTCACACAGGGAGACCTCCACCAGTCAGGAAGATCAGTATATAACACAGAGCATTGCTGTCACATGATTTAATCAAACTGTTGTTTCCAGTGTCTCGCTGTAGAAAATATACATATCTTATGAAGTGTCGTTTTAACACTGTCGTCATACAAGTGACAATGCCCCTGGTAATATTTTCAACCATGCTTACAATATCTAATTCAATGAAAGTGTCGTTTTTAGTGTGTCGCTGTAGAAAATATACATATCGTATGAAATGTCATTTCCCAGACTGTCGCTCTGGCAGGAGAATAGTTCTGCTCACCCATATGTGTCGTTTTAACACTGTCGTCTTAATAGGGAGAATGGTGCGATTAATATTTCCAACCATAGCTGTTACATGTACATGTTTCAATGAAAAGTCTCGTCTTTAGAAAAACCCACATACATGTACATGTATGATTTCACACAGGGAGACCTCCACCAATCAGGAAGATCGGTATATAACAACACAGGTATATAACAACACAGAGCATTGCTGTCACATGATTTAATCAAAGTGTCGTTTTCAGAGTGTCGCTGTAGAAAATATACATATCTTATGAAGTGTCATTTTAACACTGTCGTCTTGGAACTGAGAATAGACCGATAACATTTTCAACCCTCACTGTTAACGGTTCAATGAAACTGTCGTTTTTACAGTGTCGCTGTAGAAAGTTTGATCAACTGTATATAATAACACAGACCATTGCTGTCACATGATTTAATCAAAGTGTCGTTTTCAGAGTGTCGCTGTAGAAAATATACATATCTTATGAAGTGTCGTTTTAACACTGTCGTCATACAAGTAACAATGCCCCTGGTAATATTTTCAAACATGCTTACAATATATAATTCAATGAAAGTGTCGTTTTTAGTGTGACGCTGTAGGAAATATACATATCTTATGAAGTGTCGTTTTAACACTGTCGTCGTACAAGTGACAATGCCCCTGGTAATATTTTCAACCATGCGTACAATATATAACTCAATGAAAGTGTCGTTTTTAGTGTGTCGCTGTAGAAAATACACATATCTTATGAAGTGTCGTTTTAACACTGTCGTCTTACAAGGGACAATGGACCTGATAATATTTCCAACCATAGCTGTTACATGTACATGTTTCAATATAATGTATGATCCCACGCAGGGAGACCTGGAGCCACCAGTCACGAAAATTCACTGTATATAATAACACAGAGAATTCTCGTGCTCCCTTACATGGAGTAACAACCGAAG